>CAJHQP010004514.1:0-54522 GCA_905132765.1 Moricandia arvensis | reverse complement strand
TCCCCAGTGCTTTATACAAGGTCTCTTAGATGGTCGCCGAAAATAAATCATAAGGACAAAATTTTGTTCTAACAAGGAAAACAGTATACCTACTAGATGATGGTGAGTGTCGATCGACATAGGTAAGTGAGCGATCAATCGATGCTGCGTTTAGTGCTTTATCGAACGACATTGATGCAGTGCTTGGTCGATGCTCGGGCAGACTCGTCTTCCTTGCCCGGTCTTTTTTAATCTAAAATAAAATAAACACAGCAAAAATAAGTAAAACGAAAATAAAAACTAATGCAAAACTTAATAAACTGGGTTGCCTCTCATCAGCGCGTGTTTATATGCTATAGGCTTGATGTATGGATGCTTCTTGGCTAAAATGGAGTGTAATGAACCACTTGTGGAAACAAGTATCCACCATATTCTCTCTGGTTGTCTCGCGACCATGCGCCTACAAACTTTGATGGCTTCTTCTTCTATTGGTTATGTCTCTTGCTGTCTCTGGATAATCTCATGTGTGTTCACACTTTCAACGACTTGAATCACTCTCCACCTACGCATTTTCGGATCACTCACAATGTCGTTATTGAGCAGATAGCGCTGAATAGACGTTGCATTAGTCCATGTGGGACTCATTAAACATCCTCTCTTAAGTTGTATTATTTCAGATATCATCTCTTCACTTGATCTTTCAAGTAGGTCTCAGGTGCTGGCCGACATAGAGGTGTAAGGTGGGTTCCAGACAGCTGGAAACATCCATCATACTCCGGTAGACTCAAATAACAGCCTCCCAATTGTCTACCATCTCAAGTATTGCCTTCATATCTTCATTTTGAAACATTGATGATCCTTTCCATCCTTAGCCATGTTGAATTGCTCTCTTACGTCCATGTAACTCCATATTCATCTGGTGTTACTACACTTATTATTATCTTAGGTGTCATGGTGCGACCTCAATCGCAAAAGCCTCTCAAATTTCTGATTCGCAGCGGTGTATCGACGATGAGGTGGCGCTGAGTCGCATCGACACCTCATGCCACTTCGCTACTCTGTGCCCAAAATAAAATAAAACAAACTCCCAAAAATCCTAGATCATATCATATCTCAATATAGGTTGTGTTTCCCTTTGACCACTTGAACATGCTCATAGAAAATCTGTCCATGATGAGTGAGAGATACAAATTGTTTGTCTTCATGTCACAAACAGCTTCTTACAATAGCCATGAAGGTTCTCCCGAGTTATAGAGAAGAATTCCAGTCTATCTGAATATCCATGACATGAAAATCTACTGGAACTAGGTCATTATCGATTTTTACTTGAAGGTTTCTCACAATCCTTTCTAAATTCACTTTGGATCAATCCACAATGGTGAATAAATTGCTAAATGGTTCTATATTTCAGACTCAGCCTGCTCAGCCATCACCCTCGGCATAATACTTACTGAAGAACCCATGTCACAGAGGGCATTAGGGTAGTTGTGAACTCCAATCAGTGCAAGGAACCACAAACTTTCCCATGATCACTCTTCTTTTCAATGTAATCCTTTGCTTCATCTTCTCTCTGATCTGATAGTACAAACGCTCAGTCTCCTCGTCTCTCTCTCTCTGAAAAACATCCATAGCTTAGTGGGCCAATAAGGTTACATCGAATGGCAAGTTCACAAGGATCCCTCATCATCCTCTTGGGTGAAACTATGCAGCTCCTTCTCATTGGCTTCTCTTATTAGAGTCTTAGGAACCTTGTTATTCTTTTTCGTAGAAACATTTTCCTCAGGTCATGCTCAATGATCGTAGGATCTGGTGCATATTCTTGTTGTTGACGGGTGTTCATTGTTGGTTATGTTGATGTCTAAGATGAGTGCCTTGAAGCATTTATTGTTCTGCATTTATGCTTGGCAATCAAACTGGTATGTAACCGGTGGGCGTCGATCGAATGAACATGTGAGGGTATCAATTGACGCTTGCCGTTTCACAATATCCTAAGGATTCAGTATGGGGGTGTCGATCGGTGCTCAGCCTCTTGTGTCGATCGACCCTGACCAAACTGCTGACCGACATAGAACTTTCGAAGTTGAAAGTCTCCTTCTTAGAGTTTCTCCTCATACACCACTTTCCAGAAATCATTATCTATGATGGCACTCACATGGTGTTTTCTCCATCCTCTCCCTTAATCAGCGCTTTTTATCTTCTCACAACTTCACTAGTCTGAACCACTTGCAGTCTCCAACTTCTTCACATGGGTGTTAAGAGCTTCGTACTTGTCATTCAAGTGGTGTACACAACATCTATTTTCCAATTAAAATCCATTGTCAACTTCTGCTGACCCTCAAGTACCTGATCAGTCATCTCTCTATCTTGCTTTCTTGAGTTATTAGTCGAGGATTTTGGTAAGAAGAAGCTCCATAGCTCATGTTGTTATTGTTATTGATGTAAGATCTCTGGTACTGTGAACTCTGGTTGTAATTACCCCTTTGATCAGTGCCATAGGGTTTTGTTGCCCACCTTGATTCCCATACTTCTGAAAAATAGTGCCACTAATGTAGTTCACATATTCTCATCACCCTTATCATGAGCGGTTATCAACAGTCTCTACAGCTTCTGCAAAGTTCACTTGCTTCTTAAGAAGCTTACGAACACGGGTCCAGCTTGGCTTTGACTTCATCCATCTGCTCCTTGCCCAAGCAAGCAGTCGATTTCTTCCTTCTCCAATCAGTGTTTCTTGGTGTATTTTTCTAGGCCCAAGTTCTAAATCAGTCTCACAGGTTCTTCTGGATTTAGTGTTGAAGTTTCCTCACTAGTAGATGTTTAGAGCCATCATGGCTAAACCAAAAAGATACCTTCGAAGAACGTACTACAGTTGTACCTCGTTGAACCCATGGTGTGGACAGTTGTAGTGTCTCTAATATGACTTGAATCTGATCAATGAGCTTATGAAAGATTCTGCAGGCTCTTATGTGAATGTAGCAATTCTTTCCTCAAGTCCTCAGAACGCGAATCATCAAAGAAACTACGTATGAAGGTATTTTTAATGTCAGTCATGATGTAAGATATCCTGGTGGTGACTACTTATACCAATATGAAGTATCTCCAGCAAGTGAGTACTTAAAGAGCTTACAAAGAAGGTACTCCATTGGATTTGATCGGCATAAACTAGATCCTCAAACGTCTCAAGATGTTCCATCGGATGCTCATGTGGATGACCATGGTAAGGTGTTTGTCCCACAAGTGTAAAGTATGCAGGTTTCAGCTCGAAATTGTGCCTCTAAAAAGTAGGAGGACGAATAGCTAGAGCAGCCTCAGAACTATGTATTAATCTGGATGCGTTGTAGTCAACCAACTTTCTGGGTCAAGTAGCCTCAACACTATGAGAAGCTAAAGCTTAAGCGCTTCCTCTATTTTAGGATTACAATCCCCTGATTAGTCACTCTCTGTCCTGCTGCAGTTACGAAGATGACCATCTTGGTCATGCATGTATTTGTTCTCATCCCTCAGTAGTATAAGAGTTGCGACCATATTCCTTACTTGCGGTTTGGTGTCGATTGAACGAAGACGTGATGGTGTCGATCGTTTCTCGCTCACAAGTATTATTGATCGACGTAAGAATTGTTGTGTCGAACGTTGTCGTGTGCTTCTCTTTGTGGATTTGCATTCAAACAATGTAGGGGTCTGGAAAATACTAGCTATTTTTCTTTAGTTGCTTCTGGTACTGTTGGACATGCACTTGAAAGACAGAAGAAAAATTTTTGCGGGAGTAAGAAAATAAAAGAAAAACCCAGATGAAATCTATCAATTAAGTCTAATGCGAAATCTAGTGCTCCCCGTCAACAGCTCTGAATTTGATATTGCCTCTCAAAGTAACCTTATGAGCAAATTTATCTCTCAATAAGAGGTGCAGTTGCCAGTACTTATGGATCAAATCCACAGGGAGTTTGGACACTCAATGAAGTTATTAATATTAAGATTAAGCTAGGCACATATTAAATAACAGTAAATAATAGCAGTTGTTTTGTAGACAATAAGATGAAATATCTAGACTTAGGTTTCAAGTAATTGTATTGTGATGTATAGTTGATAAGGGTGTGTGATAAAACTATCCCAGAACTCGAATGCCAATAGTAATATATCCAGTTCTCGCTGTGAGTCTAATCAGATGACTAAGTCTTTTTTAGTTGTTTCATGCGAACAAGGATCAAATGTCGATCCAATACTATGAGATTAGTGTTGATCGATACTTCCTTAGCAAGCATTAACATTCGAATTGATATGTTCACTAGGTTAATCTAGATCAGCTGTCGCATGTATTTAACAACCTAGCTCAACATAATTAATATTAGGTAATAAAACCTATTGTCCGTAGTTATCAGTATCTAAGTTCAGAGTTCTAGTAATCTACTCTAGAATACAAGCAATAAAGCCATTCTGATGAAGGCATCCTAAGATCACCCTAGCAATCTACTATATACGTTAGCAATACATAAACCTACTCACACCTAACAAGGAACTACTCATGCATGCATAAGCAAAGCATAACAATATTTTACAAATAAGGTAAGCAAACAATGCGAATCTAATACAAATCTCTCAAGAAGTCTTTATCTTCTCTCCAAGAGGCACTATTAAACCCCAGAATAATATGTTGTCGCTAAAACAATAGAAATATTAGTGGTTTGCCTACACAATGCGCGCACACATAAATAGTATGTATTAGTGTTTTTGTGTTGGCCATGGGTAGTCTTGTAATTATGTGGATCTTCTGCGGCCTTCAAGTCCGTTCCCACGAACAAGTTGGTCTGCTCTACTCGCTTTGGTGACGATTTATACAAGAAGGGGTAGTGCTCGATCAACACTTCTCTTGGATCCCGACTCTACTGACTTCTTATTCTCAATCAGCTACGAGTTTCCTCATTATTAAGCTCACAGAATACTCCATAAATCTCCACATTTCTCCAGAATAACAATTAATCTGCAAAGACTTTATAACAGACTCACAAACATATAATAGTATCTAATACATATACACATTGCTAAGAAAACTGGCTAAATTCATAAGTACACATATGATCAATATCAAGTTCTCATTAATAAATAGTTTAAATTAAAATTATTATATCTATTTTAATAATATTTAATAGATTATATACAATCATAAAACAACATAACTATTTCAGCTTCAAAATATGCCATGAACATAGCTATAGAATTAAGATTTTAGTTTCAAATTGAACTAAAAATATACTTACTATAAACTAATAAAACTTCCTACATGTTATCAATGATTCTAAATAATTTTGTTATTCAATAATGCAAATGATCAGAAAACCATATGAGTAGGACGCTTATTTAATAGATAGCTAAATCACAATATTATATATATATATATATATATATATATATATATATCATTTAATTTTATTATATACCATATAGAAATAGATAAAACTAATTGTTTAAATTACTTTACCATAAAATGATTTAATAAACAAGAACGCCCCGTTCTTTTGCATTTATGTGTTCGGCTGCTAATTAATTTTATATGTAATATAGTTACCGATTTCTCAATTATTTATATACATATATATATAGCTCCATCCATTCAAAAAGATCATATTCGTAGAAGAAAAAATTGATTTCAAATATACATATATTATTTATATTCGCTCGCCCATCATTAATGGCTAATTTAGACTTCAAAATAATTGTGTTTATATTAGAATCTATCGCCTCAAACGTTATGGAAACTACCCTTTTTGTTTCATAATAGATGCAAGTTTTAAGAAGATATTGTTGTTTCAAAATAGATGAGGTTGATATTTTTATTATCTTTTAATTTATTGAAATATTGTAACTAATCTATATTTTTCATCATCTTTCTATCATTTCTATAATTGCTTGAATGAGTTTTAAATTATCAATTTTAAATTTATTTTTTAGAAGAAAAAATTTCTTAATCTGTTGTGCCTAGTGCTACGCATTTGTATTGGCCCTGAGCAGAGAATATATAACTATGTAAAATAACTGTATTAGAAACTAAACATGATATGCTTATTTATAACTGTGTAGCTGAGAATTATAAAACATGAAACCATTAGATAAAGAGAAAAGAAACTACATATGTAAAAACAAAAATGATACTAATATATGTCGTAAGTCAGTAGGGAACAGAACAAAACAAAAACGCTAGAGCATGTATTAATATAATATTTTTGTTTTTGCTGTGCATTAAGTTGATTACCACAAATTCGTGCATGCGTGAGAACTCACAATGTACACATTGTAATCAATGTAGTCAACTTTCATTAATTCACTTTTGCTGACACCCTTCATTATTTCATGTCAACAAATATACCATGTAGCAGTATATAAACATAGACATTAGAACATTAAGAGAACACAATCACTGTAACAGTCAAAGAAAATCTCTTTTTCTCTTAGCAGTCTCTAATTAACAAATAATATTAGTAGTTTTATTTGTCTGTGGTATTGATTTATGGAAGTATCATGTCTATTATATCATACTCATGTTTTTTACTCGCTTTCGATCACGTTTTCAGGTAATATTTCTTTCCACTTCAATGTTCAAATATAAATATCTAATTAAACATTGTTGATTGCATAAATATATAACTGTCTATCGTATCTCATATTTCACATCATAACATGATTTCTTACCTTATTATTGTTTAGTGCGTTCAACTAGCTAACAGGAGCAAGATGAAAACTGTATTATATATATGATCCAAAGAAGAATCCGTGCTGACGCGTAGTGATTGTCGTCAAACTGCTATACAGCAGATACAATGGAGAGTTGGAAATGCTGCTTATAGATGTTAATGCTGGATTGGGAGATACTTGTCTTTCTGTATTCTATACATTATAATGCAATAAAGGCAAAAATTAAGAAACTAATAGTGTGAGAATGTCATAATAAGAAAAAAATCTTAATCTATATTAATAAAAGTTAGGAAGTTCTTCAATCCTTTTTTTTAATGATAGGTACTTTGACTATTCAGAACGATGTTATGTCAAATATTTATTTTGGACTATATCACAGCGAGATTTATACTATACATTAGTATATATCTAGATATTTTCTCCTTTAATTGTACCTGATTTTCTACTGATGTGTATATGCTATATATATATATGTATATATATATATACGATATATATATATTTAAGCTGTGATAATTATAGTTTCAGAATTAAGATGGAATTGCGAGTTTTTATGATAATACTAAAACTGAAATAATATTTATGTCTCTCTTTTGTAGTGAATGAACTATTCAAAATAAAACTTTTAATCAATCATTAAATAATAATAGTAAGGCCGATAAAATGGTTTAATATTCATAAATTTGCTAATGTCAAGTACCATTTAAAGCTGGGTATGTTAGAAATCGAACTATGAAAGTCTAGGTTTTAACTTCAAACCTGAAAATTAGTTTCCAAACACATTATACTGTTGTATTATAAGCTATATTAATATTTTTGAACTCGCTATGCAAATACAATTTTTGATTTAAACTTCAAATATAAAAAATATAGTTACACATAGAAATCATCTAGATAGAAAGATAAAATTCCCAACCTTACTAATATATGTAAGTAATTAGTTTGAAATATACATGTTTCTTTGCCTTTTTATTTTTGATGTTCTAAAACTAGGACTTTTTGTAAATATGACTCTATAAACTCAAAGTCAAACAAAACAACTGATCCAATGCATTTTTGCAACTGTTTATTTTCCTATTACCCCACAAAAATCCAGAATATTACGGCAAAACATAATTATTTTCCTTGTTTTCTTTTTTCGAAAATGAGCTGATATTACTCTATCATCCTCGATTTTCATCAAGTATATTACTATGATTATCATTGCTACTCAATACACCAGACCACCTATGAATAAGCAATTGAAGCTCTTAATGCATCTAAAAACGACTTTCAATCCTCAATTCATTTCTTATGCTCAAAAACTACATCTCTTTCACTTTCTCGTATATTAATCTAAAAATCCAGATTTTAATTCTAAACTTCTTGTAAGGCTTCAAAACTCGATGATCCTGATCATTAATAACGTGAATCTGTTTCGTAGATGAAATCTCTGTGTGGATAAGAGCAGTAATCCAAGTATCTCACTGGTTGAAAGCTAATGAAACTTGCAATCCAGATATGCTTCTCCAGAAGACTTTCGTGTAAGTCTTCCTGTCTTAGAAAAACTTATACGAAAATCATCTCTGGTCAAGCGCAATGTTGACTTTGCAATTGAATTTATGTGTGTTTTCTAGAGACGACTTCTCTGGGCAGTCTTTATCCAACTATTCTTGGTTAACAAAGAAATCTCAAAAATACTACGAGAACAGGACTCTCCGACGGTAAGTCACTCTGTCTGGAAAGACATTCATGTAAGTCTTCGCAGAAGACTTACATGGAAGTATTTAGAATTTTAGTTCGAGATTCTGCGTCAAACCATGGTTATCACAGAAGACTTTCGTATAAGTCGTCTATCGGAAGACTTACATGAAAGTATGCTAATTTTAAAATTACATATTAAGTTTTTTTCCAGTGATTTACTTGTGAAGTCGTCTAGTTAAATGCTGCATATTTAAGTATCTATTTTCTGATGAAGACTCCCATGTAAGCGTCTTCTAGAAAAGTTAAATTTCTGTCACATTATCGGTCGATTTCAAACTAACTTGTTTATCTCTAGAAGACATACCGGGCAAGTCTTATCTCGTATGTTTTCATCAAAAACAAAAGCTAACGTCAATCTTTATCAAAGGAAACTTCCAAAGAAGTCTGATATAGAGTTGACTCTCTGAAGTCTTCTCTTTTGTAAATTTTCACATTCAACAATGACCTAAATGAAGACTTCCTGACGACTTCTAGGAGTCTCTCACATCAAAGTTTAATAAGAAATTCATTATTCTCTGAAAACTATTAAAGACTTTATTAAACTTTTTCTAGTAATTCATGATATATAGTTGATGATAGCGATTACTGAACTGAAATTCATAACTTAATTGTTTTAAATTTATGATGCTGCCAACATTCATATTTATAACGCTTTCTATGCTAATCTGAGAGTCTTCTACATTAGTTTTGTGAAATGTTAAGAACTTTAAGATATGTGCTTTTTAACTTCTCAAAAATCCGTTAAATACTTCAAGAATATCAAATAATATGGTTTGATATGTCTTCTAGCATCATAAGATATACTTTTAACTTCATAGAAATTGTGAAATTTCAATTTCAATCAAATTTGAGTTCTCGCTTAAATTTAATCACGTTTAAATTTTCTGCTATATATTCAGATTACCGTTTTTAAATTCGATTCTTAAATTGTCTCGCTTAATCTATAGTGCTTCGAGAATTATTCTGAGAAGACTCGAGAAGCGTTTTTGGAAGAAAACAAGACTTCTAGCAATATTGTTATATGTCTTCTGAACATATGTAATGTTTGCTATTTTGTGAATTTGCGCTAAGTCTCTGAGAACGTCTCTCTCTTAGTGTGTAGTAAATTTGCACTATTGTGTGATATGGTGTTTCTATATGAGGTTGTATCAATACTTCAATAGTATCAGTACTTTTTGACAAGATAATATTGTCAGACATGACATATTTTCCAAAAAAGAAAATCTCATTATATCATCTTAAATTTACCAAAAAAGAATTGACAATGTAAAAAGCTACACCTACAAATCACAAAATAGACCATAAACAAAATAGTATGGATCATCTTCCACAAAAACAAGTTGCGCTCCATGGATGAAGACTCCAATTAGAAGGACTTTCAGAAGTCTCCAAGAGTCTAACTCAGATCTTAAAAACCATCCAACTAAAAACGTTCAATATAGCTTCAAAACAGAGAAAAGACTGGAGCCGATGCAGACAGCGTCTACTGCTAAACAAGATGAATCAGTGAGAAAGCCTTACGCTGAACGTCTTATAGACCTATAAATTACTAGCTCGCCCAGAAGCACTTAAATTATCTAAACCCTGAAACTCAAAATAACTAACTAACTAGCAAAAAAAAACACTTCATTAAAATTTACAATCAACTTTTAAATTATTTAATATACACAAAACTAAACACCGTATAAGTCAAAATTTAATTTTTCAAAAAACAATTAAGCCCATCCAAAACACTAACCCTAAGAATACATTACAATACTACAAAATATGTTCCCAAAATCAAAACTTTAAAAGGTTCAACATACACAAAATTATAAACACATATATGTTACAATTTCAATTTGACTATATCTAATTTATATCATTGCAAATGTTTATAAATTACCATGGCTTTCAAGGTTTTTCCCACGCTCAAAAATGTTTTTTACAAAATTTATAAATATTTTTATGACTACATACGTGAAGATTTTCTTGGAAGTCTTCCACGAGGACTTACAAACCTCAGAAGACTTAAAAACCTCAAAAAGACTTTACGGGTTATAGTCGTAAAGATTATTTCTGGTTTTTTTTTGTTTGCCGTCATAGATAGTTAGTTGTATTTTTTCACAGCATTTTGCAGTTATTTTTTGCATTTGATTCAAGTTTGGCTATACTTTGGACGGGTTACAATCAAGTTTGTGAGTCATATTTCGCAAATTCCCCTAAAACTAAAGCTAATAAACTAAAATTATTATATTCAGAAATAAAAGCATCGTTAGTTAATCTATCTAAATACATTTTAAGCAATAATAAAATAAAACTGACAAATTAAATTATTATGAAATAAAATGCATAATTGTTCACTTAAAATCTATAATATTTTCAAATATGAAATAAATTTTGCGTTTCCTTCAACAAATAGCATAAAGTGAGAATAATAAATTAACAATTGCATTCCTAATCCGTTGTTGATCAACAAACCCATAGTTTTTTTTTTGAAAATTTCACAACTACGCTGCTACTCGTCAGCTTTTACATTGTTATTTGATTTTTGGAAGATGTTAATTTGGCAGTCTTGAAAAAATCTCTTACATCGATTAAATCTTCAAAATAGGCCAGAAAAACACGCAGTCGATATGTCGCATAGTTGAGATTATTCACCAGTTCAAGAAATAAGTCTATTATGAATCACATCTTGTGTTGCGTATGGCGCTCCATGATTCCATTGTTCAAATAGCCTCAAACTCAGCATAAGTGCGATGTGAGACTACGTCAACATTTCTTGGCTCCTTTAATGCTGCCTTTGTTTATCCTCCTTTGTGCGAAAACCGTTGTTGACATGCCGTGAACATCACAATCCTTTCAGATCCATTCAACCGCTAGCAACCACCCACTGTGTGTAATATTCCAGTCCGGCCTTAGTTCTCATTGCGGCATCCAATATGCCTGTAACTCTTTCCACAATTGTACTTCCACCTCTGCGCATTGTAAACAACCATTGCATTTGGCTTTATTATATATATCATTCTTTGCTATATAATTTAGGGCAAACTACATTTCATACTCCTTTAGCGCGTCCTCAAAACAAATTATTCTACACTAGTTGAAAACGACAATATCAGAAAGATTATAAGTTTCAAGGGAATACCCTACATGTCAAATCTGAGTCAAAGGTGGGCATTCCAAAAATTCATAAATTTATTGATTCGTCATCAGCGCCAAAACATATACATTGTGTATCACCAACTTTATAAGATGTATTTGAATATTTTTATGTGACTGGAATTACGTTTAAATGGTTTTGTTATATAAAATTGCTTAGCTTTGGATGCATCTTTATTACGATGCAAAATTTTGATAGATTAGATTGAACTTGTGGACCACTAAATTTCCTTATGTTTCTTGTCGTTAATTTTCTGTCCAGCAATATCATAATTGATTCTTATATTTACCTCTTTTTTGTTTCTTTCGTCCATAGCAATATGCATTTAGCAAACAGTTAAACGGGAATACCTTTAATTGTAGCCATGCTCCGTGCTGGATGATAATTAGTAATGAATGAATTAATTCGAGTTCCATGTTTATGGCGGTAAACTAACTTAATTAGATGGATCTTTCAAGATATGTTATGTTGATTGGTCTCGGACGAGGAGTAGAAATCAAAGTCATCCTTACCAAAATAGTAAGTTCTTGCTTTTCCACTCTCACTAGCATCCAAATGATCAGTGTCCAATAATATTCTCCTTTTAATATTTGTGCAAACAAGATTGATAGGAACATTCAATTAGTCGTCACATTCCAGTAATGTTGTATTAAAAATTCTTACATCATACAAAAACTTCCATCACATTTTTCCAATATAGTTTCTTTCTTCTCAATGCACACCTCTATTGTTCTATTTTGTACTCCACCAAAATGAGCAATAGCTGTTAATTAATTATTAGCTGAATGCTCTTGGTCCTAATATAGAAACAAGACATGACATATGTTGTCAATGTCGTAGACACCAATCTTGACCGATTACCTTCTTTTCCCCTTGGTAAGAATTTTTGAGGCCAATCCATTAATCATATTATCGACTCTTCGCTTAACAAAATTTAAAACTGTGTTTCGAGCTCCCCTAAACTTTGATAGAATTCCCAAATATGTTCTATCCTCCAACACTAGTAATTCCTAAGATTCGGTTCATTTCTTATCGGACCCCATCATTCACCTATGGCCAAAATGTAATTGATATATGGCTTTCGGTAAAACTAGTTAGCTTCCATGAAAACTGATTCATATTTCTTTAGAAATCTGTAAATAACATAACATTCACTGAATTAGTTTAACTGCAAAATATATCATCCGCGGAATATATATATGAGCAGATTGGCGACCTGCTCTGCAATCCTCATCTCATCAGTCTTTTCCATATAAGCGTGTTATGGATAGTTATTTCAGCAATTAAGGCTTCTAATCCCAATTATAAACTATACATATATATAATGATCCCTTTGTTAGTAGTCCGCGCTTGGAAACTATATGACCCATTTGTTAACCATAATAAGTAATTATATTGTATTGATGTAACTAATTATACCGAAATCAATGAAACCCTGTTTTCAGATAGTAGTTTTAGTGAGAATCATTCTACTAAAATATGCTTTACTTTTTACTATTTTTATTTTGCATATATTTATTTATAAGTTTCAAAACTTAAATAATGTTATGTAATAAAAACTAATAACATTTTTTAGAAAGTAATTATTGGAAAATGATGAAATATGCTCATTGAGTTTACTCATTTACAGTATCACAGAAGCATAAGAAAACCCATGCTAGGTCTAAATTTTCTTCATTTTAATTATGCTCATGCTAAAAAACATCAAATTAATCGGATTCTATCAATATGAAAATCAATGTTATAAAGCATTTAGAAGTGTAAGTATTGCATATGATATCTAAAATATATGGAACCAAAGTATTATTAACTGAACATGGAAGCAAAATCTGATATAAATTCTAAATTATAAATATAAATCTGATCCGCCCACACAATATAAAACTTATAAAAACGTTCATTAATATAATAAAAAAATTGTTAGATTAATTCATATTCAGAAATAAATGCTTATGCAGAAAATAAAATGCACAAACATTATGACAATAATGTAAATAATTAAAATTTATTGACTGCGTAGAAAAAAATAAAAGAGAACATTGGCTGACACAATAATGGTGGTAATGTGTTAGAGAAAATACCAAACTCGACGATCCATCGTTTTGGCCAAAGTGATGGAATATGATGTTGATCGCTGGCGAGAGGTGTTTGACAACCTAGAGCAGTCTTTCTAGAAATTTCTTACGCTATTTATGCGAAGGACACACGAGATTTAGGCGACTGTCACTAGCCACCTGCGACTAAAGCACCCTCGCTTGTCGCTATCTCTTCATCTCAGGTATAGCTTGTATTAGGGTTCTCTAGCGTCGGATCGTTCGATCGATACCCGAACGTCGTTTGCATTGCAATCTCTTTCGGCACGCCTGGTTTACTTCTAATACAAACGAGATTCTCTAACATGCTTTGTCCTAAATCACTCATTAATCACCACCTTGAACTCACTATTCAAGCAATGCATAGATATATCTCTAATTTGTCTCTCTCCCAGGAAACTTTGTGCTTGGCGAGCAGATTCAAGGTGCAAAACTCGTGCACCCTCCATTTATATTATAATTGTCTGATACTTTTCACGAAAATTAAAAAAAATGTATAATAGACTAATATACACGTATTTAATGTATGACTAATTAAATGAATAATAATTTAAATAAATTATTATTAGTTAAAAAGGCTTAAAGGCTAAAAGATAAATATAATGTATAGAATTTCATTAGACATTATAGAATGATCACTTATTAAAATAAAAAATAACTGAAATGCACACTCTAATATGACCAGCGAGGAAGTATTATATTTGCAATTTATTGGTTTCTCTTTCTTATTTTCTTGTTTTAGACATGCTATGGCTCTCGTACATTATCCAGTCAATACATGGAATAATATGCCAAATGACTCTCATGTACAGACTCTTGAGATCTCCACTGAAGTACTATAGGCAGCTTGCAGCCGTGAAAATAGCATTAAAGATGAGTAACATTGCTTGTAGATGCTCGATAGTCTGCGCTTGAAGTTGTCGTTTGACGTGATTGTCGCTACGGTAGAGGAAAGATAGATATATATATATATAGATGGTGAAGCTATGCTGGAGTCAAGATTCTTGAGACTGGAGTCGTGTAGAGACTTGCAAAGAAAGTTGTGTATCTTGGAGGGAAAGACAAAGAAGAATAAACTTGCGGTACGAGAGGAGAAAGTTTATGACTTAAAGGAGAGATGAATTAAGTGCATTCGGCAAGAAAAGAAAGCTTGCACTTTTTGATATGGAGGATGTACATTTTCATGGCGTCTTTGGACAAGTGTTTTGGTGGACGTGGAGAATAACTATAAAATAGGCTATGGGTCTATGTCTCGTATTGAGAGTCGTTTGTATGAGGATAGAGACATAAAATGCGGTTTTTTAGAGAGAAGAGAAGCTCTTGAAAGGTGTCTTGTTGTCGTGCTGCAAGCAGTTGTTGAATGTATCTGACGGAGGAGAGACATAAGCGGATGTAGCTTAGGATCTTTTAGTAAGTAGTGTGTGTTATGGTGTTAACACAAGACGTTGTAAAAGCTAGAATTAAGTAGACATCTTAGTAATAAATTATTTAAGAGATTTTTAATAAGCATAGGTAGTTTGCTTGTATCTCTAATATAAAATATTTGCATCTTGATTTATCTTCTACATACTTTAATGTACGTGTCATCTATTGCACTAACAATTGGTATCAATACAACACCTATTATATCAGTGTAATCCTAAAGCGGAAGATGGACGACACTTGTGTTCTATGCAGAGAAAGGTAATCATGTTGAACCCGACGCAGTGCCTATGCCGTCATTGGAAGCGTTTAAATAAATTAGTTGATTTGAGGGATCATTGAGGATGCATATGAAGCAGCTGCTGAGAATGGGTAGGAGGAGCCTACCATAGTCACGAAAAAGATGCCGGAAGAAGCCAAGGCAAAAGAAGATTAGGGACAGAAGCAGAGCGCTAAAATGCATCAAAATTTAATGTTCAAAGGCTCTATCAGCGATTTTTGTAGTGTTGAAGCAGAACAGTTCCAACTGATTTGAGGGAGTAGCTTTAGCTAAGCAGGCGTGGGAGATCCAGTCTGAATTGTATGAGAGGAGATGAAAGTGTCAAGAGGACACGCCTAATCATCTTGGGTCACAGTTTGAGAAACTCAGAGAGGTTTGCATGCTTGATTATGTGGCAAGCTTGCAGTGCACCAAACACAATTCTATGCACATGCTAGCATTGTACTGGAAAGAAGCTAGCATAGGAGAAGAGCTGGTAAAGAAGCTACTATGTTACTCTCCAACTACGGTTTGTAGCGATCAAGCGCGCTCTTGAAGATGACTATCGCAACACAGAATGACCTCAAGATTGAAAAACTGTGAGCTATGCTAAAAGCAGAAGAGTATGAAGACAAACAATAGCTTCGGCTTCTAGCGTCGAGAGTAGTCTGTCAAGCGAGTATAACGCGGCTTTTTGTAAAGGCCCTGAATAAACCCAAAGATGCGTGATTAGATTCAGAAGCTTGAAAATTTTTATGGGTATGTTGGCATAGGAATTTTGGTGCGAATGAATCAGTATGCGTCGTCAGGATAGGTGATGCGTAGGCAATGACAAAAGAAGAGAGGCGTTGCGGCATCATAAGGGCTGACTAACCTGTAGCACAAAAACTTGAGTGTCTGAGCTGCAGAGGCTGTGGACTAAACATAACATGAATGTCCAATACTCAAAGAAGGGAAATTGTATGCATTGCAGTCGCTTTGCATGATTCAGAGTCAGATGATAATGGAAAAGCTGATGAAGAATCTTGTGTGCATTTGCGTGTATACAAGGAGGCAGCTAGTGAATGCTCTGATTCAGATGTCAGTACAGAACAGCTGAGGATGTATCACGTGTTGCTTAATAGTGGTTGAATCTCAGAATGAGAATATGAGATGCATCACAATATGGCGAAAGTCGTAAACAAGAGGTTCTTAGAAGCAAAGCGAACTGCGTTGCAAGAATTACGCGCTTTAATAGAGAAGAACGAGTCTCTTGATCATGTAGCGTTGAGCAAACTGAGAGAAGTGATATGGTTAACAAGAGAGAGCAAGCGAATCTGAGAGCGTGATTTTGCGTTGAGAATCGCAAACAAATCAGAATGCATCAATAGTGCGATCCAAGAAGTTGGATAAGATACTCTCGATGGAGCAACCAACTAAGGTGAACTGGGGATGGGCTACGCGAGAGCCGAGTAAGTACATAAGAACATCAGAAGGGGCTTTAACACTTCCTGCGACGGGAGCGCACATCAAAAGGTGGAGCCAAAGGAGATTCGTCTGAAAGTGCGTCATGGACATACACCAAGGAGAGACGACAGGGTATTTTAAGCAATGTGAACACTCGTGAGTAACAGTCGAAGGTAGTACATCAATGATATCAACATGAATGGTCAGGCAGGAGCGTTCTGAGGCATGGTTGTGCATCTGTAGAAGGCAAGAAAACTGCATCAATGTCATCAGCAACTGTGCGTCCAAGCGAAACAAGAAGCACCATCGAATGTGTTGTTGAGTTCTGTGAGAAGGCTTAGCACACAAGAGCGTAGATTTTTTTGCTCGTGTGAAGGCAGAACCTTGCGCAAGAGCGGTTGGCAAAAGTTGTTGATAGCCCAGATCGTGGCTCACTTGATGATCTTATGCAAGAGACATTAGAAGAAGGCATGGAACTCTACCAGAAGTGATCTTCCAGTAAGATCTAAAAGAAGCATTAAACCTAGGAGCCAAGACACAGAGTTCTTTGTGGTCATAAATGAAAAGAGATCGAAGTGGCATCATGAAGTGACGCGAGGTGATCATTAGCGAGAGTGAGGATGGAATCACTCAAAGACAATATAAAAAAGTGCCAGAGTGCACTCAGTGGGCATGAGGAGGGGTTATGTCAAGAACACGACACATGAATTAAGCAAAGTCCTCAACAGAGCTGGCCGAGAGGTAGTTTGACGGGTACATTAAAGCATGATGCAAGACTTGTAATCTATTCTGCTCCAGCATGAGCTCTATCACGATTACGCATGAAGAAGTAGACATTTGTGTCTGTAAGTCTTGACATCTAAGCATCTGTTCTAGCTTAGTATGCAATCAAGGAGGGGGAGAATGGTGATGTTCTGGTCGCAGAGTATGCATATCTCGTGGGGGAGAAAGCATGGTGTCGTGCACGTCTCGTCGGGGAGAAAAGCACATTTAGTGTGAAAGGTGTCAGGTGAGGAACATGGTTGTTGAACCAGACGAATGTTGTGCTTGATGTCACACAAATCTAAATAGGGAGATTGAAGATGCAAGTAGCTACTTGTAGATGTCAATAATATGCCTTGAAGTAGTCGTTGACGTAGTCGCTGACGCAGACGACGATATGGAGTCAAGATGCTGAGCTGGATTCGAAGTAAACTTGGAGAGTAAGTGTGTATCTTGGAGAAAATGCTAGAGGAATAAACTTGGGATGAAGTTTTTTGACTTAAAGGGAGAGGAATAAGTGCATTTCAAGAAAATGAAAGTTTCACCTATTGATATGGAAGTTCTCAAATTGTGGTGTCATCTCCATATTGAAACCTCCAGGATGAATTAGTCTTTAATACATGAGGCCTTCATAGTGTTAGAGACCATGTGGAAGCAAGATGATGTAGCTGAGAGAAGGATAAAATTTGAGGTTTATGTTCTGACAAAGTCGTTGAAGTAGTTGCTGATGCAGTGTGCGTCATAGAGTGCACCAGGAGGCATGAAGAGTTGTGGAGACCATGTGGATGCAAGATGTTGAGCTGGCGTGGGATAAATTGAGGAGCATGCTTATATAAAGGAGAAAAGGCATGAAGAAAAACTTGGGGAGTAAGTTATGCCTTGAGGAATAAGTACTATTCCAAGAAAAGAAAAGTGTACTTATTAATATGGAAATTGTCCATATCATGGTCCCTTGTACAAAGGTTTTGGAACATGGAGATCACTATAAAATAGCCATGGGATCGATTGTAGTCCATAAGACACTTGAGCTATTATTATAGAGGAAGGGTGAGAATCCCTTAGGAGTGTTCTTACATCGTGCTGAAGCAGACACTGGAGCATACGACGATGGAGAGACAAGTTTGGGTAGATTAGGAATCTTTCAGTAGAAATTGTTAAGGTGTTAATACACTGTGTAAAGCTGAATAAGCAAGTCTTGTATAGATTGTTTAGGTGATTTCTAATAAAGAAAAAGGTGTTTGCTAATTCCCATTGTCGCTTGATTAATCTTCTGCATTACTTATTATGGTGTCATATTTTCACTAACAATTGGTATCAGAGCGGGTGACCTAAGTTATTGTTGTGATCCTGAAGGTGAATATGGACAAGATTGTTTTATGCAGAAGACAATCATGTTAGATGATGGCCACTATGGTCATTGGAAGGTGGTGCATGAAGCAGTTGATTCGAATAATCAATGTGGTTGCATGAAGAGCTATGAATATTGGGTGGGAGGAGCCTACCATAATTACAGTAGAGGGGAAAGAATCCCAAGCCGGAAGGAGCCAAGACAAGGAGTTGTGAGACAAGAGCTCAAAGTGCGCCAGGAAGTGATGCGAGGTGAGATCGAAGTGCGTCAAGAAGTGATGCAATGTGAGATTGAAGTGCGTCAAGAAGTATGTGAGGTGATCAACAAGAGAGTGCTGATGAAATCACTTAGATACTATAAGCAATGGGTGCAGCTTGCACTCAGTGTGGATGAGATGGGGTTCGTAGTCAATATGAAGATACATGAAGAAAACCAGGTCCTCAACAGAAGTTGCTCGAGAGGTAGTTCAACGGATGAAGCAGGGGCTGTATCATGATGAAGACATGAGCAGAAGGTGTGTCTATGATGTAAGGCTTGACATCTAAGTATATGTTTTAGCTTCGTATGCCATCAAGGCAGGGGGAGAAGTAGTGACGTTTTGGTCCAAGGAGTGCATATCTCGTGGGGGATATGAGCATGGTGAAAGACATACTGATGTAGATAGTGCATATCTCGTGGGGGAGAAAGCATATTTGTTGTAGAAGATGTAGATCGTGCGAAATCTCGTGGGCGACAAAAGCATATCTAACATGGAAGTATCTAGGTGAGGAAACATGGTTGTTGAACCAAAATGGTATAGTTCTTGATTGGAACACAAAGCTAAAAGAGGGAGACTGAAGATGCAAGCCCAAGCTTGTATATGTCAATAATCTTTCGTGACTAACTTGGCGATGAAATCACTGATGTTAGATGCATTAGTCGTTAATACAATAGGCATGCAGAGTGATAGAGACCATGTGGATGCCATATGCTTAGCTAGAGAAGGAAAACTTGAGGGTTTATGTCTTGACGACGTTGCTGAACTAGTTGTTGATGATGTGTGCCGTCATAGAATGCACCAGGAGGCATGCAGAGTGGTGGAGACCATGTGGATGCCAAGATGCTGAGGCTGGCGTAGGATAAACTTGAGGAGCAAGTTTATACCGTGGAGAAAAGGCAAGAAGATAAACTTTGGGAGTAAGTTTATGCCTTGAGGAATAAGTACAATTCCAAGAAAAGGAAAGTGTACTTATTAATATGGAAGTTTGTCCATATCCATGGTTCTTTGGACAAGGATTTTGGGAATGTGAAGATCACTATAAATGAGCCATGGGATCTATTGTATTCCATAAGACATTTAAGCTATTATTATAGAAGAAGGGAGAGAATCCCTTTGCAGTGTTCTTGGGTCGTGCTGAAGCCGACGCTGAAGCATACGATGATAGAGAGACAAGTTTGGGTAGATTATGAATCTTTCAGTAGCAATTGTTAGGTTGTTAATAGACTATGTAAAGCTGAACAAACAAGTCTTGTATATATTGTTTAGGCGATTTCTAATAAAGCAAAATGTATTTGCTAATTCTTAGTGTCTTTTGATTTATCTTCTACATTATTGTGGTGTCATCCTTGAGGAGATTGAAGACTATCCATCCATACAACTTTACTTGGATGGATTTTTTCAAACCAAAATTTGAAAACTTGAAGATGAAAGAACATGAATTTGTATCAGATTTTAGTTCTCAACTTAGTGTGTTAGCACAAGAGGCCCGTATTCTGGGCATGATACAAGGACAAGAAACTGGTGAAGAAGTTTTTAAGGTGTCTGACTAGAAAGATTTACAACTTATAAGGAAGAAATGTTTGTTTCTCTTGACATAGATCAAATTTAGGTTTCACGAAGTTGTGGGTATGATAAAATCTCATGAGATGCAGCTTGATATCATGGGCATAATGAAGTCAACCTGGCAGTTGCTGAAACAACAAGTCAAAAATCAGAGAATGAAGATGAGGTGATTAAGATGATTTAACGTGCTTGACCAAGTACTACATGAAGTGATATAGTGGCAAGGACATGAGAAAGTTGGTGTGAGAAAAGAAAGGCAAGAATCTGGCGAAGCCATGTGTTATTATAGAGGTGCAATGTTATAAATGCAGAGTGTATCGACATTTCAAAAAGGAGTGTCCAACGGCCAAGAGAAGAAGATTCAAAAGCTATAGGTGCAAAGAATTTGGACATGATGAGATGCATAAGAAATAGAGATCTTCATAAGGACTGGTGATAATGAATCTAAAAAAGACGAAGTGCTCAACCTAGTTGCTTTTGGTGCACACCAAGATGAAGCAAGTACATCATCTGAATTAGATTCTGAATCTGAGGAGGAAAAATATGATGAAGGACTAGAGGATGATCTCAAAGAGTGCTACAAACAAGTGTGTGGACGTTAGTGAAACTTGAAAGGAGAATATGGTGCTATTAAAAGAGCAGAGACGTCTTGAAGCACTTATTGAAGTTCTATAGAAGGACTTCAAGTAGAGAAAGAAGAAGCAAGACAAGCTTCGTGTTAAACTTGGTAAAACACAAAAAGGAAAAACAGAGAGTGTATCCATGTCTACAATGAAGCCAGTGGTTAAGATGTATGCAAGTTCGACATAAATGTTTCAAGTTGGTTGATCAAGGAGCTAATCATGGTGGAATAAGGAACAATAATACACGGTCTAGGAGAGCTTATCACAATGAGATAGTGGAGTGGGATTTCATCCTCAATTTAGAGGGTGGCGATTCTTCAAATTAGATTTTGACCATGATATGACTCATAAGAGGAGATTGAAAGACGTAGCGCAGTTTTCTGTCTAGGTGATGAGTTCATATACATAGTTCAAAAAGAGGGAGATTGTTGATGTATTAGTTCATTGAGTTAAAGCAGGAGGTAGTACGTAACGTGTTGCAAAGAAGCTGGAGCCATATTGGAGTTTGTGTATTGATTGCTTGAACTTGAAAAAGGAAAGAGATATATGTGTGAAGATAAGTGGACATTTTTCATTAAGCAAAAGAGAGTTCGATTGAAGAGGAAGTTTGTTATTAAAGGAAAAAAGAAGTTTGCTTAAAAGGAAAAAGAAGTTTGCTGAAAAAGGAAAGGAAGATTAACAAGGATATTTGGAGATCTTTACTTGGAGAAAAGAGCCACGAAATCTACCTAGTATAACTAGGTTTGGGGAGTTTTGTAGGAGATTAACACATAGAATAGTATTCTCAGCAAAGGGGGTTTTATTACTTGTTTGATGAGTTAAATATAAAGGGCTAAGAAGAGAGAGCTTCTTAGGATCATGCGTTAGATCATAGAAATGTGTGATCTACTGTTTTCCTTATTAAGTAACACTTTTAAGTTTACTTGGAAGAGATCTAGTAAAGATGTATTTTTTGTTGAGAAATTTTTAGTTGTGCATGGTGTGGTGCACGGTGTGGTGCACATCTCGTGGGGGAGAAAAGCACATTTAGTTTGAAAGTTTCCAGGTGAGGAACATAGTTGTTGAACTAGAAGAATGTTGTGCTTGATCGGCACATAAAGCTAAAAGAGAGAGATTGAAGATGCAAATAGCAGGTTGTATATGTCAATAGTCTGCCTTGAAGTTGTTGTTGATGTAGTAGCTGACGCACAAGAAGAGTTGAGTGGTGAAAACCATGTGGAGTCCAGATGTTGAGCTTGAGTTGTGTAGGACTTTGAGAGCAAGTGTGTATCTTGTAGAAAAGGCAAGAGGGAATAAACTTGGTGAGCAAGTTTATGACTTAAAGGAAGAAGAATAAGAGCATTCTAAGAAAACGAAAGTTGCACTTATTGATATGGAAGATGTTCATATTCATGGTTCTTGGACAAGAGTTTTGGAAACATGGAAAATAGTTATAAAATAGCTATGGGGTCGTCTGTATTGAGATAGAGACACATAGGCTGATTTTAAGGAAAGAAAAGCCTCTTAAAGGTGTCTTGGCAGTTTGCTAAAGTAGCTGATGGAGTAGAGACATAAGCGTTGTAGCTTAGGAATCTTTCAGTATGTGTGTTAGGGTGTTAACACAAGACATGTAAAAGCTGAATTAAGTAGATCTTGTAATAGATTGTTTAAGGAGATTTCTAATAAAGCATAGGTGTTTACTTGTACTTTCTAATTCCATTGTTTCTTGAATTATCTTATGTATTACTTTATTGTGGGTTGGCATCTTTGCCACTAACAGGCATGACACCTCAATAGAATTGAGCTGCTTTAAAGAAGACTTACTCTGAGCTCTTAGTTTTCTTCATGGAGATTCCATTTGTTGCTTCAGTTTTGCTTGGCTCGGAGGATCAATTTCAAAATATCAAAAACCTCTTGTTGCTCTTCTTCTTATTGACATTTATATTTCTTTCTTTCTTGCATGTCTTCCTTCTATACACTCATCATAACTACTTACATTTTTCTCTATCCTACAATAAACAATATTAACACTTGTGAAGAGAATTCAAGCAAGTATATATACTTTCAGATCTAAAATTTATGGATCTATAAAGGTTTTAGGTTAATATTAATAAAAAATGTACAATTTGAGAGTCATTCAACTTATCAATAATAATTTTCTGAAATTTTGAGACGAAGACTAATGTTTCATCTGGACGTGAAGCATTTGAGCACAAGAAACCCTGAATTAATTATGCTATTACTTGTTCCAAGCAACATTTATTATGTGCTTCTTAAATTTCGAGTTAGTCATGTCAAGGTATGACTAGGTACCTTTCTACAGCTTCTAAGACAGCATATCTATGGTGATTTTGATGTCAAAACCGGTGCCAAGCCATAAGTCACTGTTAGAGAGGACCCAAATTAGGCTATTTCTTCTTAAGGTCCGAAGCGCAAACGAAGGCCTATTTTCGTTAGAAGACGAGAAGTGACAAGCGAAAGCGATGTTTCGGGCAACAAGCTCATGCTCGCAGGAACACTTACCGTTGGAAGTGCTTTAGGCATGCCTCAAAATACGGATGATGCAGTCTAAAAAACCTTAAATCTTCTTAGGACAAGGTGATTTGTATCTACGTCGCATCAGATATATGACATCATCAATAAAGACGATATGTTGTCATCCAGTCGTGTTCAGAGGCACCACTCTACCTATATAATGAGTTCTCATTTAACATAAGTGGAGTCGGTTTTTCTCCCGTAAGCTTGTAGATAGGGAATTTAGAGAGAAAAACTAGCAAATTCGATATTTTTTTATTTAGTGAGCTTGGTTCAAGAATTGAACTCGTCTCGCATCGTAACCTCTTTTCTATTCCAATTTTTTTTAAATAAATGAAATTTCTGATCTACTTTATTACTAATTAATTCAAACAGTTGATCGCATTTCACTCTTAACAGTCACCAATTGCCGAACCATTTGGGCTGAGTTCTCAAGCACGGTTCTAAACTGTGGACTTCATCACTTTGGTCCGCATATTTGGTCATGTGAATTTAACTGGCTCTTGAATGATTTAATTATGATCAAGATGATTAATCATAAAGCGAATCAAGATCAGCACCAACGTTCGAGTTTATAATTTTGTGATCAAGCTTATAGAACAGACAACCATATTTAACCATAAACGACATGGACCACCAAAACTATTTTTAGTTTACTTGTCTCTATTACTTTTTATATTTCAAACTGTGTAAATATCGAACAAGAAAATCTAGATATGTGATGACAATTGCAGCGAATCCATTACATAAATCTGGAGATATCACACACAAATATCAAAAAGAAGGCAAACCAAAATAAAGAAGGACGGTAGGAAAAACGCATTTTAACACATTAGACAAGTTTCTCGTTGTTGCTATTATTGTTGTTTCCTTGCCATTTCCAAACAATATCTTTCAAGGAAGGCTTAAGCTCACCATCGCAAAACTCTTTATACTCCATTGTATCACCTTTAGTCTTCTTAAAGCTCAACCATATGAAAACTCTTTGTCACTTCAAAATCTCAACATCAATCGCGAGTTGTCCTTTTCTTCCTTCTCTTCTATCTTCCATCTTCACTCCTACATTGCTCTTCTTCAAATCAAACCTCTCACTACTCGTAGCTATCTCTTCGAATTTCGACACTATTTCTTTCGCTTCCTTCTTTGTCGTAAACATCGATTCCGATCTCTCTTCCTTCTCAAACAATCCCGAGAGATCAAATCCTTGAGACAATGAAGAGATTAGGTCAAACGCGTTGTAACACATAGGCTGCACATAAAAGGCTGCGTGCACGTCACTGATTAGCGAATCGATCTGATTACTCTCAGGAGATTTAGGCGTTTCAATCTTCTTGAACCCCTTTCGAAACCAAGAATTCTCCATGATTTTGTCAATCTTGATTCTTGAATTAGGGTTAGGGTCAAGAATTCGAGATAATAGCTTTTTACCTCAGGAGGAAACCAATTTGGACATTTGAATTCGCCATTCTTGATCTTCCGATACATTTCGACAAGATTTTGTTGGTGAAACGGAAGAAAACCAGCCAACAGCACATACAACACAACTCCACAAGACCAAACATCAGCTTTGTCTCCATCATAACCTTTCTTGCATATCACTTCAGGCGCCACATAAGCCGGTGTTCCACATGTCGTGTGAAGCAAGCCATCTTGTTTCCTCGACTCTCTCAATGCGCTGAGGCCAAAATCAGATATCTTCAAATTACCATTTTCGTCTAGAAGCAATTCTCTGGTTTGAGATCGCGGTGGTAAACTCCGCGGCTATGGCAATAATCGATTGCTCCAATCAGTTGCTGGAAATATTTTCGAGCAATGTCTTCTTTAAGCTTTCCTTTAGAGACTTTGTCGAAAAGCTCACCGCCTTTAACATACTCCATCACAAAATAGATCTTTGTTTTGCTCGCCATGACTTCGTGGAGGAAGACGACGTTTGGGTGCCCTAACGAGACGCATCACTGAGATTTCTCGTTTGATTTGGTCGATTAGTCCAATTTTGGCAACTTTCTCCTTATCGATTACCTTGATCGCTACGCTTTCTCCCGTTTTTAGGTTACGTGCGTGGTACACTTTCGCGAACGTGCCCTTACCTAGAAGACGACCTAATTCGTACCTTTGCATCAGCACGTTGCCGTTTTTATCCATTGGTTTGAGTTGGGTTTCTTGAAGAACAATGATGAATAACAGCGGATGAACGGTTGAATAACTTCGTTTTTGGAATGTTTCTTCCACTGCTTAGGAGAGAGAGCGAGAGCTTAGATTCTGGAAATGTTCATGAGAGAAAAAAACACACAAAATTTTAGTTATTTTTTCTAGTGTCTCAGAATCTGCACATATAAAAATAGTATTTCTAAAAATACAAGACGAAAATAACTAAATTTGTGTGGCTCTGGTGATTGCTCGAAGTGGGCTCTCCTAAATATATGTAAATGGATGTGGTTTTTGTGCTCTCCTAATTATAGTGGAAGACATAGTTGATAATATTCCAAAATACACATATAATATATATATTAGTTTTTTGGAATCCAAAATAGAATTTGGGAGTATGCGTTAGATTGGGTGAGATTGATAAATACTCCCTCTGTTCGTTTTAGAGAATTTTCTTTGTTATAAAATAAGTGTCAGTTTCGACTTCCGATGCAAAATTTGTTAATTTTTTATTCTAGTTTATTTTTGTATTGGTTAAAATATGGTTAGCTTTATATGTAATTATGTTTTTATATAGAAAATATATAAAATTAATTATTTTTTAATCTGTGTGCACAAAGGTAAAATGACACTTAATATAAAACAAAAGAAGTACTAGATAGAATTGAATGGTTACCCGTAAATCCTGAGATGTCGAAGTTGTCAAGACATGTCTTGATTTGAAAATAAATGGCGGAGGAATCTTGAATTTTGAAAATATGATGTGATAGCAATTTTCAATTGTATTTTCGTAGAACTTTGTTCATATTTAGATTATATGTTGGCGTAGTGATCAAATTTTTAATTAGTTTATTTATATTCAAATATTTATGTGTCAATATAGAATGCATATCCATGTTAAAAATACATATATGTGTAAAAGAATATATCACATCGTTTTGGTGATGCAAAAAAATAATAATATAGATTTAAATTAAACTCTTACTATTTTGATTATCCTAAAAATATGAAAAATTGCATCTAATAACACAAAAAACTATTAATTGACCAAATGATCATAGGGAAGCTATGAATACTATGTGATATATAGGTTATCAGAAAAAGAATACTATGTGATATTATTACTAAGTAATCAGATGAAATTACTCTTCTCTTCTTCTTCTTTTTTCTGTCTACACGAGTTGATTGGAATGAATTGTTGGATAATTCCAAATTTGTGGAAACTTAGTATATTATAGATGTTTAATATGTTAAGAGATAAACACAAAAAAAAAAAAATTAGAATAAGAAAAGAAAGTTTTCTATTAGATTAGGTTTATGTTTTCCATATCCCACATGTTAAAGGGAACTGTCTTTCACTATAAATATATGTCTCATGGAGAGGTGTTCCATAAGATATCTAAGAGAACCATGGAGAGCTTTAATTTTGAGTAGTTTCTAAAGCCATAAGAAAAATTGTTCTTATTATTCTTTGTTATAAGAGATCTTTCAGTTGGTATCAGAGTTTAAGTTGAAGCTTTGATCCTGGTAGATGTGATGCAAGAGTTCACGATACAAGATGGCTGACGTGAATAGTGCTCCATGCACGAAGGACCTTGGATCTGCATCCATCTAATGTTCGATGTTGAATTCGACAACTACGCAGCTTGGTCGATGAGGATGAAGGTGTTACTCTGTGTTCATGATGTGTGGGACACAATAGAACCTGGTTCAGGTGATCAAAAGAATAATGATGTTGCAATAGCTCTTTTATATCAATCTATGTCCAAATATTTGATTCTCCGGGTGGGAGAATAAACCGCATCGAAAGAGATCTGGAATGCCATCAAGTTACGACACCATGGAGATGATCGTGTAAGGAAGGCTAGATTCGAGACGTCGATGACGGAGTTCGATATGTTGAAGATGATGTTATCGATACCATAAACGGATTTGCGGGGAAGATATCAGGTCTAGCATCCAAGGAAGCCTCGTTAGGAGAAATCATAGAATAACAAAACATGGTAAAGAAAGAGATGGTCTTAGGAATGTCGTGTGTAACATACGAAGAAAGCGTGTGTGACACATGTCAAGCAGTGAAGGAAACAAGACATTCCTTCCCAACTAAGACCATGTTTTCGTGGCAACGAAGACGTTGGAGTTGATCCATGAAGAGGATCAAGTTTCATACGAGTGTCTCATGACCAAGAAAACTAATAGCGAGCACTTGAGGATATGCAGTTGTGTAGCACATGTGAAGATATGTGTGACTCAACTGAAGAAGTTAGATGAGAGATCAAAATGTGTGATCAATCTTGGAATTGAGTCGGGTTCCAAATCTTATTGACTCTATGATCCATCCGCAGGAGAGGCAATGGTGAGTAGAGATATGATATTAGATAAGAAGAAAGTTTGGGATTGGTCATCTATAACAAACCAATCAAATTGTGAACCAAGTATGCTTAAGCTTCCACATGAGGATGATCTAGAAGAATGTAATGGTCAAGGTGATGATCATGAAGCTATAAATCAAGATGAGGAAGAAGAAAAAGATACTGATCAAAATGCAAACCCTCTAGACGATCACAAGGCGAGACTTCAGACTTTAGTCAAAGGAATGTCGAGTGTAACACATGAAGAAAGCGTGTGTGACACATGTCTCCCAGGGAAGAAAATCAGAGATGCATTTCTGACTAAGGCCGTGGTTCGTACATCAAAGCTACTGAATTATTGCATGGAGATTTCTGTGGACTAAATCACACCACCAACGCCAGCAAATATTCCTGAGGCATTCTATCGGTTCAAAAGATTTCAGGACTGATTAGAGGAGGAGAGTTTGCCTCACCTAAATTCAATATAGGTTGTACGATAGAGGAGGGAGTTTGCCTCAGGTAATTTCAATCTAGCTTGCACCGATGGAGGAGGAGAGTTTAGCTCAGCTGAGTCGAAAGATATCGAACTACTTATGGGTTGAAGAGATGGTAGCTGAGTTGGAGTCTTCACAAGAAACAAGACATGGTAGCTTGTGGAAGACCGTCTGGTATTGAACCTATAAGGTTAAAGTGGATCTACAAGATTCAAGGAGCAGACGAAATCAAGATAAAGGAGGAGAGTTATGCTCAATGCTGCCTGGGGTCGGTTGTACCGTCGTAGGGCATCACCTTATCTTTCCCTGATCCAAACTCGAGATTCGTGATGTGAGTTGTAAAGGGCGTTTAGCTCAGCTGAGTCGAAGATATCGAACTACTATGGGTTGAGAAGATCGTTAGCTGAGTTGGAGTCTTCACAAGAAACAAGACATGGTAGCTTGTGGATAGACCGCCTGGTATTGAACCTATAAGTTAAAGTGGATCTACAAGATTCAAAGAGCAGACGAAATCAAGATAAAGGAGGAGAGTATGCTCAGTGTGCCTTGGGGTCGTTTGTACCGGTGTAGGGCATCACCTTGATCTTTCCCTGATCCAAAAACTCGAGATTCGGTGATGTGAGTTGTAAAGGGCGTTTTTCGAGTCTCTTCGAGTAGTTGATCGATCTATGGTGTGGCGCTCGTAGCGTGAAAGATTTGTGATTTTACCTCCCTAACCTCTGCTATCGTTTTCTTGAGATGATCGCGGAGATCGTGGATCTCAGAATCTTTGCTGGCGGATTTCCGAGCTTGTCGACGTTTCTTCACTAGTATCTCGAGTTTTCTTCTCAGCCAGTTCTTCATGTTTGTCCCAGAAAATGGCTTCTTCTTCTTCGGTAATAGGGTTTTCGAACTGGTCTTCTTCAGGAGCCGCGTAGCTCCTCGTACGACGTGGATGTACGTCCGC
Organism: Moricandia arvensis; assembly: GCA_905132765.1. Taxonomy (NCBI): domain Eukaryota; kingdom Viridiplantae; phylum Streptophyta; class Magnoliopsida; order Brassicales; family Brassicaceae; genus Moricandia; species Moricandia arvensis. The sequence goes on along the minus strand of CAJHQP010004514.1, from coordinate 24,752 downwards.
ATCTTTGTTCGTTGGTTCAGATTGACTGCAGGAATCCACCTCGACGCACTCTATTTCACCTTCTTCTTTTTATTCTTGAATAAAGGGAAGATCCACCAGATTTTTCAGTGCTGGCGCAGGGATAGTTTCGTCGGGATTTGTCTAGACGGTTTTCCCTGTGCGTTCCCAGATCGGTCCAAGGGAGTAGCAAAATTGAGTCTTCTTTTGCGTATTATGGTTGCTCCATGCGGAAGAATGGCCCTGGTTCTTGTTGTTAGGGTTTCAACCTGCTTAGTGAGAGAACTCATGACATTGTCTTGTTCTGCCGAGTTCTTTTCAAAAGTCGAGAACATCTTCTTAACCTCCTCAAATGCTGCGGTGTTTGCGTCGGCGTTAACCTCAGTGACGTTTGTTGCTGGAGTGTTTTTAACGTTGTCGTCGACGACATTATCATCGTGAGTTTGTTGGTTGTTGAGATCGTGAGCTGACATGTTTGATTGAGCGTTGGTGGCTGAGAGTTAGATTTATTTGTACCCACCATCCTTCTAGCGCCAATAAAACGAAGGGAGAGCAAAGAAGATCTTATTTTGAATCTGTGATTTTAGCGTTACAACAGGTAAAGCCTAAGCGGTAAGAGCCATTGACGAGTTCCTAGTTTTACCCTTGTAAAACTTTGGTAAACCTAGTTGAGTCACAGCTCGATAACAGAAAAACAAAACTATGACTACATTTCCCTAAGTGCTATGTTTGCTCTTTCCATTTTACCCTCAATCGAGTTTATCGCTTTCTGGGAACATTTCATTTTCCTTCGATTTTCGTGTTTATCTTTGGAAACTTCACATTTATCCTCCGAACTTGACATTTATCTTTTCCTGTAATTTATAAAACAGACCGTCATTGGGATTTGGCTTGATTTTGTATAAACTCGTGAGTGGGCTTTTAGCCGCGTTTTAGACCCTCCTGGGCCGTTTTTCGACTTAGGAATTTTTACAATTTATCGAAACAAGCGTTCCAAAACGACGTTGATTCCAAGAAAAGTTTGAATTTCTCGTATAGTGAAGGCAGCTTTAGGTGTTTAGTTAACCGTTGCCGTTTTATACGATTAATTCAAACCTCATACGAGAAAAAAGTTCTTACGATCTTTAAATCGTAAAGTTCCAATGGTAACTTCGATCAAAATTAAACCAAACCAAGTTCCACCCGATCATGAGGGAGAAAGCTACAAGGACAAGATGAGAGTGGATTGGTTGATCCAACTCGCCGAACGGGTGAGTTGGACTGCTTACTCGATCCAACACGTCCGTTTGACGGGTTGGACTGGTCCGACGTGCCGGACAGGCGAGTTGACCAGCTTGCTTTATCCAACTCGCCCATTCGGCAAGTTGGACTGATCCAACTCACCGAACGAGCGAGTTGACCGGCCTGCTTGGTCCAACTCGCCGAACAAGCGAGTTGACCGGCTCTTTTGGTCTTACTCGCTGAACGGGCGATTTGACCGACTTCCTTGGTTTAACTCGCCGAACGGGCGACTTGACCGACTTGATTGGTCCAACTCGCCAAACGGGCGAGTTGACCGACTTGCTTGGTCCAACTCGCCGAACGGGCGAGTTGACCGACTTTCTTGGTCCAACTCGCCGAACGGGCGAGTTGGGCGGCCTGCTTGGTCTAATTCGTCAAACGGGCGAGTTGGGCAGCATGTTTGGTCCAACTCGCCGAACGGACGAGTTGACCGACTTGCTTGTTCCAACTCGCCGAACGGGAGAATTGGGCGACCTGCTTGGTCCAAATCGCCGAACGGGCGAGTTGGACCGCTTGCTTAATCCAACTCGCCTATCGGGTGATTCGGACGATCGAGCCTTATAGTCGTTTTGTTGTTTTGATTTTCGGGATCCGGTTTTTCGTGGCCTAGGGAAACCTTTCTCGAGGACTTACTGCATGAGTCCTTTTCAAGATTCATACAAAACTCGATTTGGTTTTTCCCGCTCTTCTCTTCTTTAAAATATTATCTCCTCTTTTCTTAAGAAGAAATATTTTGGGAAGTTTTAGGCATTGATTTCGTCGTAACCGATTTTGACCCCAAAACCCTTTCTCTTTAATCAGGGTCTCTTGTCTCTAAATAGCCTCACTTTTCTGAACCACTTGATTCTCTAGATTCTTGACATGGATGTTGAGAGTTTCAAACTTGGTGTTCAGGTTGATGTACAGAGCATCTATCTTTCCATTGAAGTTCACAGTCATCTGTTGCTGCTACTCCAGTATCCTATCAACCATAGCTCTAACTTGCTCTCATGAGGCCTTTGCTGCTGTGAATTCAGATTGTAGTTACTCATGTTTCCACCATAGGAATTTCTGTTGTAGCCTTGATTTCCTTGTCTCTGGAAACCGTTTCCACCAACAATATTCACATCTTCTTCCTCATTTTTATCTTCTAGGGCCTTCACTTATTGCTCTTTGAGAAACTTTTGAACACTCTCCAGCTTTTCTTTGCATTCATCTATCTGCTCCCTGCTTAAAGTTGGAGCTGATTTCTTCCTCCCATAGTTGGTGTTCTTGGTGCTATTGTTAGACGCCAAGTTCTCAATAAGCCTCGTCGCGTCCTCTGGACTCCTAGTGCTGAAGTTTCCTTCACTAGCAGTGTTTAAAGCCATCTGGTATTGCAGATCAATACCTTTGAAGAAAGTGATGAGCAGATGCACTTCATTGAAACCGTGGTGTGGACAGTCTCTTTGGTAGGACTTGAATCTGAACCAGGAGCTTTTCAATGATTCTCTAGTCTCATGTGTGACTATAGCAATTTTTCTCCTCAAGTCTTTTGCTCGTGCATCATCAAAGAAATTGCGCAGTAACACATTCTTGATGTCCGTCAAGGATGTCAGAGATCTTGGTGGTAGTTTTCTTAAGCCAATGCGAAGCATCTCTAGCAAGTGAGTACTTGAAGACGTTACAGAATAGATAGTCTCTAGGGACTGCAGTGTCTTTAATAGCATATACCATATCCTCAAATCTCTCTAGGTGATCCATTGGGTTCTCATGTCGCAACTCATGGTAAGATGTATGTTGCAACAAGTTCGAAGAAGGACGGTTTGATCTCAAAATCATTCCTCTGAAAAGTTGGAGGACGAATAGCGGATCTGTTAGCATAGAACTGGTCAGGATGATTGTAGGCTGCCAGTGTTCGTTGAGCATCTTGGTCGACAGCTTCATGTTGAGCTACTGCAGCGTCTGCTTCTGGTTCAGGGATTACAGCCCCCTGATCGTCAATTATTTGACATGTGGCGTTACACAGATGACCTTCAAGGTCATACATGTCTCCTCTCTCATGTTGAACCACAACTAAAGTCGTAACCATCTTTCGCGAGATACCATCGATCGATGCCGTATGGGTAATGTCAATCAATGTTGCTTCGTGAGGGTCGATCGGCGGTTGAGTGCTACTGTCGATTGATGCTTGTCGCGTCTGTTTGCGGATGGAATGTTTGATTGCAACATGGTCTGCAAAAATTATTGTTCTTTTTGCTTTTGGTACTATTGGGCATGCACCTGAAATATAAGAAAACGAAAATTTCAGTAACTTGCAATAAAGAAAAAGCGTAGACTAAACCCTAGAAAATAAATCTAATGGCGATCTTTGCTCCCTGACAACGGCACCAATTTGACAGCATACGGGTTAAAGTTTATTTTAATGCGAGCAATCTATCAAATTAACCCTACGAACTACTCTCGCCAAGAGAGTCTAATTGTAGTACTTAGGGATCGAATACACAGAGAGCGATTACAAACAATAGATTTCTAGGTTCTAATGATTAAATTAGGCAAACTATAAATAAGAAGTTTTATTGTAGGTTCAAATCTGAAAAGGAAATTATCTAAATTAAGTTAACTGATTCAAATATGGAAAAGATAGATCTAGAGGTTTAGGCAACTGAATTATTATGAATAGAATGCAAGAAATTATTAATATGCAAGGACCTTAATCAACAATCTGACCCCCTCTCTTTCCAAATCTCGTATGCGAACAGAGGATTCGACCGTCGATTGACGGCTAAGGCCGAGTGTCGATCGATGGTTATTAGTCATGAATTTCGTCCGCTAGGTTAATTTAACTAGCTCTCGCATGTATCTAACAACCTAGCTCAATGGAATCAATTCTGGCAGAGGACCTACTCTCGTAGTTGTCTATGTCATGAGTTCAAGTTTCTAGTTAGCTACTCTAAAACACAAGCATTAATCACAATTCCAAAGATTGGTATCTCTTAATCCTAGGTATCCTACTTTGGGGCTAATTCATCAATGCCATAACAAACCGTAAATCTAACAAGAGAATTACGCAGACATAATCATAGAAAGCATGATAAACTGAATAATATAATGCAAAGAATAAATAATGGGGTTCCAATACAAATATCTGAATGAGTTCAGATCTTCTCTGCTAAGCTACTAAGAAAACTCAAAGCTGTAAATAATACTTGTGTGATATGAAATCCATGTCTCTTTGCCTAAACAATGGCAAAACCTTTATAAACTAAGTCAAAACTCGTTCATGAGAATTCTTGTAATTTATCTTGACTTGGGTTTGAATTTGGCAAATACTTCTGCGAGTAGACCATCGATCGACAGCAATCATGCGCCGTCGATCTTTGTGTTTTCTGTGGGGCCTAAGATGACCGCTTATGCATAATACTATATATTTTTCTTCAGTTTTGAAATTTAATGTGATATGGACTGATCTTGGTTTGGTTTTCATGAAAGGTCAAGGATAATGTTGAGATTCGTAGATGTGGTTGAGAAACACATCGAAGACCCCACAGCTCTAGAGACATGGGACAATGGAAAGACTTACGAACAAGCCTAAACAGCAGAGATTCCAATGCTCACCAGATTGTTTCGCTACTATGTTAGTTTACCACATCAAAACCTGATGGAAACTATCATGTCCAGAATGAACTGATAGGTGTTACTAGACAAATCATTCCATGGAACTTTTCTCTTGAGCGAGAGCTTTAACCTCAATTACAGTCGACAGGTAATTGAGGAGATATGAAGTCCCTAGAAACTACAGAAAATGGAGACCCACCCTCACATGTCATTTTAGACAGCTAGCTGGTCATGATAGTTCAGGTAAATTTCGTTTTCTCTTCTGTATCATCTGAAAAACTTCTCTTTGAAGATATAGTGTCTCTCTAAGAATCACTTAGCTGGACTAATCTGGCGGAAGCCAAGATCTTAGTCTTAGAGTTCATGGTTACATGCATTTTCTAAAACAGATTACTAAAAGCAGAAACATGCATTTTTTTCTATGATACCTTTGCATAATGAAACCTCTTCTAAAACAGATTACTAAAAGCACTCAACGCCCAAGAAACATGTTTTGTCACAGAAACAACTACAACTACATAACACAATAACATAAATAACGCTTGTCAAGTACCAGTAGGGGTTTCCAATCCGGTTGCGGTTCGTTTTTTTTTCACTTTTTTGCTTATAAATATAACTACCATATTAAAACCATATCCACTTTGGTTTGTTTGGTTTATGTACCGCCGTTTTTTCAGTTTATTCGGTTTTATAACAAAAGCATAAATATATTTATCTCTTATAATATTTTTTTATTTTACTTTATTATTAGATATGAGCTTTAATATAACATGAAGATATTTCGGCTTTTAAATATACTATATTTATTTTTTATTTTACTATATAAAATAATTAGTAAACATATTAACTTAATAATACTAATAATATTTTTTATAGATAAAATAAGAAAAAATTAGTACACATATTTTCACACATATGATTAATAACTAAATATTAGCACCCATATTTGTCAACAAAAATGAAACAAATTATAACTTAAAATAAAATATTAAATTACTGAAATCAATAATTTAAGTATTGAAATCAAATCGAAAAAAAATTATGTATATATTATTAATTATATAATATAATTTACATATAACTATAGTATTATATTTCAATTGATTGATTTATTCGGTTTATTCAGTTTGCTTGGTTTATATACCATTCATATATGTAGTTTCTTAAAAATAATATTTATTCGGTATACTTGTTATTACCAAACTCAAACCATTTTATTTAATTCCATACGGTTTTATCGGATTAAACACCTCTAGGCACTAGTATAAACGACCAAATTTTTGCATCACACAAAATCATCATAGAAAACAACGTACATAATAAACTCAAGAGATTAACTATGCACCAAACAAATATCCATCATGGAAAATATTTACAATTTCAATATACTAATCGCATCACACTATTACAACATAATCGTTAAGACACCAATAACAAATACATTCACATACGTTTTAAAATAAAAAAGAAATTAGAAAAACATATTGCACATGTAAATAGCACAAATAGCAAATTGTAATTTGTGCATAAGCAGAGGTGCTTCAAATGTATGTAGAGTGGTGACAACAGGTCTGACCTAAGGTGATGATGATGATAAGTGGCAGGTGGTTTTAGTAGTAACGATGATGATAGGTGGCAAGTGGTGATAGGTCGCATTATCTAAATAAAATAATAATTAAAAATGTGAAAATATCAATTTATTCAAAAATGTATAAGAGTACAAAAATAAATTAGATTTGTGTTTTAAATTGTTTTGTTACACTTCTATCATAACTAAATTAAACTGAATGTTAAAAAAAAGACGATTATATATTTATTCAAATCCATTAAATGCACATTTGATCTGTTAAAATACTAATCGCATCACACTATTAGAACATAATCGCTAGACACCAATTACAAATACATCACATACATTTAAATAAACAAGAAATTAGAAAGAAAAAAATTGCACATGTAAATAGCACAAATAACAAATTGTAATTTGTGGCATAAGCAGAGGTGCTTCAAATGTATCTAGAGTGGAGACAACAGGTCTGTAAGCCATACTGACCTCAGGGTGATGATGATGATAAGTGGCAGGTGGTTTTAGTAGTAACGATGATGATAGGTGGCAAGTGGTGATGATGTCGCATTATCTAAATGAAAATTAAAAAAAAAAAAATTAAAAATATCGATTTATTCAAAAATGTATAAGAGTACAAAAATAAATTATGATCTGTGTTTTAAATTGTTTTGTTTACACTTCTATCATAACTAAATAAACTGAATGTTAAAAAGACGATTATATATTTATATCAAATCCATTAAATGCACATCTGATCTGTAATAAAAATAATAAAACATGAACGAAATTATATATCTTCAGTTGAGAGTAATAAGAAAGTACGTCATCAGCTCAACGTTGTTCTGGAAGAATCGATACCAAAGAAATATTCGTTAACTCGAACCACCCGAGAGCTGCCATGATATGTAAAACAGCTGCAAGCTTACTTTTACTTTAAGCAATTGAAGAAATTCATAACCTTCATGCGAGACTACATAAACTCCAACAACTCATACATCACTTCTCCCATTTTACTTGGCACATTTGAATCATGAATTATGTTTCAGCTTATCCCTTTAACAATAGTCTAAGTATGATACTTAACATGTTTACATACAGTTTCTATCTCTTCCAACCACATACAACATTCATTAATTACGAAGCCCAAAAATATCACCTATCAAACTTTTTAAAAAAGCTGTCAATGCCAATACTTCATTCAAAAGCACATGAAGCATAATGATATAATTTGCACCAAAACCAGCATTTAAATACAATCATACGGTTACAAATCCACAATTAGTTCAACACATAAACACATAAAACGAGCAACAGGTTAACAAACATTTGAAAAGAAATGATCATATAGCACCAGTTATGAGTAAGCACATAAACCTCCCAAATAAATAAATTTACCAAAACACAAAAATCAATAACTTTGCGCGAAGCGCAAACAAACCACTAGTATAAAATAAATTAAAATTTATTGTCTTACAAAATAATAATTTAAAACTCATGTTTTACGAAGATACTTAAACTTCATTGTTTATAATAAAAGAAACTTAAAGTTTTGAAAGATACTTAAATTTTCATTGTTTTATGACAAAAAGAAAACTTTAAATTTTCATTCTTTCTCTTCTTTCTTCAACCTTCTTCTTCTTTTCAGATCCACTTCCTTCTCTTCTTTAATCTTTATCTTCTTCTTCGTCAAAATCACATAACACCAAGTACACTCATTAGTTACTGAGAAAATTACATTGAAATACACTTTTTGTCTTTTCAATTACATTAAAGACACATATCACTGAGAGACACATTTTTATTGATGTTTGTCTTTCTTACCCTTACCTACATCTGATTTTTTTCACTTATAAACATTATTTCCTCCTTTTATTGTTTTTTCTCTTAAGATTTTGTCTTCGACTAATGAAACCAATATCTATAACAAAGATAAAAAAAAATCTGATATATGATGCATAATTATCAAATCTTTCTCTACAAACACATTCCCAAATTAATTGTTGTATTCTGGGATATTCGTTGATAACACAAACTCTAAACAAAACAGTTCGAAATTAAATCAAGAGAAGATTGACAGTGGGGCTAAATGTCATGCTTTGTTTCTTTTTGGTTTGTTTTGTAGGTGTTTACATGTTCAGTATTTGTATTTTCTATTGATTATCTAAGTCACTATGCAATTGAAGAACTTGGATTCTCTAAATCATTTCTTCGACATCTCAACTTCACGTTTCTAAAATATTCATTTTCTTGAAAAAGAATCATTTTGTTCACCCTTTGATAGAGAAAAAAATCTATGAAAATAGAGCCTCTAATCATAAGTGCACAATGAAGAGAAAAAGAAGCTATTATGGCTGGAGTACTCAAACATGAGCTAAAAAATGGCCTTACATACTCGCAGACTCTAAGTACTACCTCTCTCTAGACCTCAACCCCAACTCTCATGTCCACACCGCCCATAACAGCAGTCTCCACATCCACATTTCCTAACCTTTAGCAGCCACATCCACACCTCACTTTTTGCTGATAAACACATCCACATGTCCACTGTCCACAACAACACCATCCACTCCTTGTAAGTCTCAGACAACTACATCCACAGACGCTTGTCACAATACCCAAATAATATGCACAGAGTGATCATATTCCTCACATGTCTCGACATCTACAAAATAGTGAAAAGATTTTGTAGTACGGTGGTAAAAATTAAAATAATAGAAATGTATTACATGTGTTAATGGGATGGATGAGATTGTAAGGGTATTTTTGTCTTAGATTCTTGTGTTCACACACAAAAAGTGTCCCACATGTCCAATGTGTCTTATTGTGTAAGAGAAACTCCAAAATGTGTTCTTTATGTAATGCATTCTTAGTTACTTTGACAAAACAACAAGCAAGTGATAAACAGTACGTCATAAAGTTAGGCTAGAAGGTAAAGTTTACGCTAAAGTCAAAAACTGAATGGTCAATGTTTGTTTTTCACTGTTGTATAGCCTTTTTGTATTATGATATATACAAGGAAATCTTAATCATTTTTATCGCATTTTCTTTCAATGGTGTCAGTTAATCCGTTGATATGATGAGAGTAATGTTACTTATGTATTCAAGCAGTTGTTATCTTTTGCAAAAAGAAAGACATATTTTTTGCTCCATTTTTTGTAGGTCGTATATATTTTTATTTTATAAATGTATAGTTTTTAAATTATCGTAAATATTTTTAATATATGATATACATTATAGTGTTATATATTGTGTAATTCTATAATCTTATATTTTAGTTTTTAGTTGATACTATTAATATATAATTATTTGTTTTATTCATTTATTTTCGTTATTAATTGTTATACATACTAATAAAAATTTAAGTACAATAACATAACTTCATAAGCTGAAATAATCAAATAGAGAAATTTCTTCAAAACATTTTTTTTTCAATTTTTACAATTTGCATATAATAGATTTTAATTTATTTTTATACTATCAATACCATTTTCTTAAGATAGTTTATATTTCTATATTTTTTTTAAGAAATAAACTTTACCAACTATCACTTTACTACATTGGGAGATTTTATAAATAAATACGCTGTTATGTTTAATTAATTTAGCCATATTATTTTAGTAAATTTTTATCTATATAAGATATTTTTGGGTGTTATGAAATTATTTCTTTGGATTTGTTTGTTATTAAATTAAAATTTTAAAATCTCATACTATTATTGATTTTAACTATAATATTTTTTTGTGTTTCATTAAAAAGTACACTTAGTATCTATGAGTTTCTCTTTGTAAGATTTGTAAGATTATCATTTTCAGTTTACAATATTTGTTTTCCGAAATTTATACTTGGTTAAGATTATTTTTGAAAGTACACAACTACTTTTGAGTTTTAAGATTATAATAATTTTAATTTTTGTTGGTAGTAAATTAATCCAGCTTTTTTAATAAATATTTGAATTTTTCATTAACGTTATTTATATTTTCAACATATTTGTTATATTTACAAACATTAAATAGTTAAAATAATTTTTCCATTAATATATTTTAAATATTAAATTTTATTATATCATATTATGTCAATATAACATGAACAAAAATCTCTTATATACTATTATATTGGTATATAACCATTTTAATAATATATATCTGGGAGTTTCTAATTAAATAAAAAGATAATATATATTTATATAATAAAAGCTTAAAATTTTCTAACGATTATAAAATAGTCCATATTTTATGAATTTTAAATTTTTGGACTGGTGAATAATATTTATTTATTTATTTAAATGAAAACACTTTTAAAATAAAATAGGCTTATTTTTTAATTTAATACAGTTTTTTTAATTCATATAATATTGTACTTTATAGGCTAATAAATATGAAATTTTAGAATATTATAGAATTTTAATGGTTGTGTTTATTAAAAATAATTAATTAAAATTTATAACAATATTAATTTATTAAGACGAAAATAATTATTGTATTATTTATAAATAATTAAATTTAAGTAAGATTTTTTCAACTGTTTTTGTTATAAGAATAATTGAAATTAATTTTTCAACTGATTTTGTTATATATCTATCTTATTAATCAATATGGTCCTAATAAGACTTGTTTATATTAAATAAAAAGTAGGACTCTAAACTAATACATTAGATTTACGTTGATAAAATGATTATGTGGATGCACTAGTAATAAGAAAAGATGATTTGTGATGAATTGTGAACTTTTCCTCTGTTGGTAGGACTGTGTAAAAAAATCCGAACCCGGTGAACCGAACTGAATCCGATTCAAAAAAAGTAGTACCAACTCCGACCTGAAGCTAGTTACATATCTGAACGAGTTCAAAATTTTGGTGTTAAAAGAAGCAGAACCGAACCGAATCTGAACCAAATATTTTGGTATCCAAATATATTTGAAATAAATTTATATAATTGAATATATTAGTTACTTTTAGATTTAATATTAAAAAAATATCCAAAATGTATAAGATATTTTGAAATTATAAGAAGTTCATAACCTTCATACAAGACTACATAAACTCCAACAACTCATACATCACTTTCTCCATTTTACTTCGCACATTTGAATCATGAATTATGTTTCAGCTTTTCCCTTTAACAATAGTCTAAGTATGATACTTAACGTGTTTACATACAGTTTCTATCTCTTCCAACCACATACAACATAAATTAATTACGAAGCCCAAAATTATTACCTATCAATTTTTTTAAAAAGCTGCCAAATGCCAATACTTCATTCAAAAGCATAGGAAGCATAATGATTTATTTTGCACCAAAACTAGCATTTCAATACACCCATACGGTTACAAATCCACAATTGGTTCAACACATAACACATAAAACGAGCAACATGTTTCACAAACATTTTAAAAAAATGATCATATAGCACCAATTATGTGAAAGCACATAAACCTCCCAAATAAATAAATTTTACCAAAACACAAATCAATAAAAAATACTTAATCTTCATTGTTTATAATAAAAAAATTCTTCTTCTTCTTCATATACAAGGAAATCTTAGTCATTTTCTTTCGATGGTGTCAGTTAATCCCTTTGATATTATGAGAGTGATGTTACAAAAAAAACTTATGTATTCAAGCAAGTTGTTATCTTATGCAAAAAGAAAGACATATTTTTTTGCTCCATTTCTCTCGATGATTTATTAGGGTAAGTGACGGGTAAGTCAAAATCCAAGTAACATTTAAGTATCTGTTAAAATCATAATAATGAAGAACATGTTAATAAATAAACTAGAGTTTGATCTGCACGTTCGTGCATATATATTTTATTTGTAAATGTATACTTTTTAAATTATCTAAATATTTTTAATATATGATTTACATTATAATATTATATATTGTGTAATTCTATAATCTTATTGTTTTAGTTTTTATTAGACACTATTAATATATAATTATTTGTTTCATTCATTTTATTTTTGTTATTAATTGTTATTACATACAGATAAATTTTTAAGTACAATAACATAACTTCATAATCTAAAATAATCAGATAGAGAATTTTCTCCAAATATATATATATTTTTTAGTTTTTACAATTTGCATATAATAGATTTTTAATTTATTTTTATATTATAAAAATATCATTTTCTTAAGATAATTTAAATTTATATATTGTGTTTAAGAAATAAAATTTACCAACTATCACATTACTACATTGGGGATTTTATAAATAATACATTGTTATGTTTAATTAATTTAGCCATATTATTTTAGTAAATTGTTTCTATGTAAGATATTTTTGGGTGTTATGGAAATTTTATGGATTTCTTTGTTATTAAGTTAAAATTTTCAAATATCATACTATCATTGATGTTAACTATAATAATTTTTTTTCATGTTTCATTAAAAAGTTATACTTTCGTATCTTTGAGTTTCTCTTTTGTAAGATTTGTAAGATTATCATTTTAAGTTTAAAATATTTTTTTTCGAAATTGTATATTTGGTTAAGAGAATTTTTGAAAAGTACACAACTACTTTTGAGTTTGTAAGATTATAATAATTTTAATTTTTGTTGTTAGTAAATTAGTGCAGGTTTTTTAATAAATATTTGAAATTTTCATTAATGTTATTTATATTTTCAACATATTTTGTTATAGTTAAAAAACATTACATTATTAAAATAAATTTGCCATTAATATATTTAAATTATTAAATTTTATTATATCATATTATGTCAATAGCACATGAACCAAAAAAAATTATATACTATTATATTGGTATATAACCATTTTAATAATAGATTTCTGGAGTTTCTAATTAAATATATATATATTTATAGATATAAAAGTTTAACATTTTCTGACGATTATAAAATATTACATATTTTATGAATTTTCAATTTTTTGAATGGTGAATAATATTTTTTTATTTATTTAAAGGAAATATTTTAAAAATAAAATAGGCTTATTTTTCAATTTAATACAATTTTTTTTAATTCATATAATATTTGTATTTTATAGATTACAAATATGAAAATTTTAGAATATTATAGAATTTTAATGTTGTGTTTATAAAAAATAATTAACTAAAAGTCATAAAAATATTACTTTATTAAATAGAAAAATAATTATTGTATTATTTATAAATAAATTAAAATTTAAGTAAGCTTTTTTCAACTGATTTTGTTATAAGAATAGATTGATTGATTTTTTTCTATTAATATATATCTTATTAATCAAATGTTCCTAATAAGATTTGTTTTATATTAGATAAAAAGTAGGACTCTAAATTAATACATTAGATTTACGTTGATAAAATGATTATGTGATGCACTAGTAATAAGAAAGATGAAATTTGTGATGAATGTGAACTTTTCCTTTGTGGTAGGACTGGGTAAAAAAATCCGAACCCGGAGAACTGAACTGAATCCGATTAAAAAAGTAGTATCAAATCCGACATGAAACTAGTTACATATCCGAACGAGGTCAAATTTTGGTGTTAACAGAAGCAAAACCGAACTTAATCTGAACCAAATATTTTGGTATCCATATATATTTGAAATAAATTTATATAATTAAATATATTAGTTACTTTTAGATTTACTATTAAAAATATCCAAAATGTATAAAATATTTTGAAATTATCTAAAATATTTGAAAATATACAAATATTAAAAAATAAATATATAAAATAACTAAACAATCCTCAAGACACCAAAAAAATCTTAAAAATATCAATTGATTTTTCATCTAAATATTCAATCCAAACTAATTTTTATGTTAAGTTTAGGTAATATGACATACATTATTACTAATATATATTATTTTTATTTTAGATTGGAGATATATAAAATATATATGAATTAAAAAAAAAAAGGTTTATCTGAACCTAAACTGAAACAGAATTTATAAATACGCAAATGAGGCTGAAATTATTAACATCAAAAATTGGAAACTTGAATAGATCCGAACCATGAATCGGATAATACTGTTAATATTTTATAAGAAAATGTTAGTGAAGGAATTGTGAAGCCCAGAAGCCCAAGTAACACAGGCAAAAGGAGTTGTGAAGAGGTGTCCGATGAGAAGTCTTTTGTCTATCTCTGTAAGCGAGAGAAAGAGAGATATGGATGATTCCTGAGGATTAGAAAAAGCTGCCTAAGGTAATATGTTTTTTTTTTTTTATAGATTTGATGTTTTGATTCAGTTTAAATTCAAAGAAAAGGAAAAAAAAAAAGAGGAAAGGAAATTTTCCTTTTTGGTTTTCCAGATTCGTTAGCTATTTATATCAGATCTGATGATCAAATCGAATTATTAGAGACGAGACGACGAGAGATACAGAAAAGATGTTCGGTCAAAAGAAGAAGAACATTGAAAAAACATGGCGAATTGGCGCGTCTCCCAGAGGATGTTGTAGAGCTGATACTTGAGAGACTTCCGGTGAAATCTCTGCTGAGATTCAGGTCAGTGTCCAAGAAACTGAAATCTACAATCGATTCCCGACGTTTCCAGGAAAGACAACATATGTCACGAGGCGGTCCAGATGTCCTTTTCGTGGCAACTAATGTTTATGATGATGATGGTCGTCTCGTCAAAAGAGATGATGATGGCCGAAGATATGTGTTTGGATCATCATCATGTGCTTATACGGTCCATGTGCCTACTGATTGGGGGGCACTTCGGTTTGTCATAGTTCTTGTGACGGTCTATTATGCCTCTACTCTATCTACAACCTGAGTCTCTGCGTCGTGATGGCTCCCTTTACTGGCTCACCGATTGTAAAGAAGAACCCAAGGTTTTGTCTTTTGATCTTCACACTGAAACTTTTCATGTCATCTGTAATGCTCCCTTTGCCCCATGTTCTTGACCCTTGGTCCGTCACCATCTGCATCCTCGACAATCGCCTTTGTCTTTCCAAGAAACACTGGCCTACACAAGACATATGGTCCTTCCAATATTCGAACAAGACGTGGAAGAAAATGTGTTCCATTGATCTCACCCAAACTTTTTCTTGGCTTGGGGAACCCGAGTGGTCTGTGGAACCTATTGCAATTCTGGACAAGCACAAGTTGCTACTTCAAGGTGGTGATTACCGTGGCGCTTTCTTCATACTTGATCTCCTTACCAACTCTTATCATTTACTCTTCAAGCCTTCCTATTCCCCTATTTCCGTTTGTTATTCCCAATCTTGTTTTCCGCTTAATTTTAACGGGTGCAACCATATCCTCCATCATCTCCAATATCTTGAGCTTTAAGGTAATGTGTTTTTGTATCCTCCCATTGTAAACATGTTTTCGTAGAAGCTTACCAGTCACTCCTTTTATTTTCATAACCATGTTGTAAATTACTAGCCTCTTTATATTTCATCATATTGTCTGTTGTTCCCAAAACACACATTAACAAATTATCTTATCCATAAATAGAAAATTGTCAGACATTTTCTGAACAAGAAAAAAAGTAACCATGTATATATTGCAACGGAACAAGTATCCAGCACCCTCGTATTCTTTAGAATTGCTTCTCAAACCATAAAATGTTTTCAAAAAAAAATTAATTTTGCATTCAGTCACTTTTTGTTGCTTTTAGGAAACACTTGATTGATTCTGCCTTTCTTTTTGGGTCAAATTGATTCTTTATATAACATATTATATAGGTTGCATGAAGTTTACGTGGTTTTCTGGTTATATGTTCTACTTAATAATTTTGAATCTATAATTGGCATTTGTTCTTGTTTTTAACATGTTCTCATTTTTAGTTGTAGTTAAATTTATACTGTTAAAAGAGAAACATTCTGAAAACAAATTGGACCCTTTCATTTTTTAGTCCAACCTATTATATAACCAAATCATATAACTAACCTATTTTATTGCAACCAAAAAAAATTCCATTATTCTCCATATTTTAACTTCATTTTTCATCCATATCTCAGACTCATAACTCCTATCTTTAGTAACTAAAATCTACGGTTACACTACATATTTGAACGTGTGAAACAATATGACCATGACATGTTCAACTACAATATATTTAACAACTACAAAGAATTAATCACATTCTTTATGACATATAACATTTCTTTTATATAATATATTATTTAGAATAGTAGAATAATATATGTCAAATGCAACAAACATAGGCCACACTCAGATTTATATCAAGTTTAGTCGAAGACCAATTTAATATAGAAGACCAATATCTGTCATGCATTATATAGTTCCAAATATTTACAGATCTATTAAAAACAAAATTATATATTTTACTTTTAATTATTTTTTATAAAAATTATTTATAATAAAAATTTATTTAAGATAAGTTTGAAAATATTAAATCATTATAATTTTATGCTATTAAATTAACCAAAAATATATCAAATAAATCTTAAGTCTCATGAGCTCAACAAATATAACTTTTATAATACACACAAAATATAATGAAAGAGAGTAGGTTTGAGTATCAGGTTTTCGGGTAGGTACGGATCGGTTCTTTTTGGGTTCAAAACATTTGAACATAACTAGGTATTTAAAGTTTTTTGGTTCAAGTTCGTGTTGGCTCCTTTTAAATCTGGGTCGGTTTGAATCCACATATTAAGTATCTATAAAATCTCTGTAATATATGGAAACGTAATGGGTCCCAAATTGGTTTGATTATTCAGGATATATAAAACATGAAAAATATCCAAAATTCCAAACAAATACCCAAAAATATTAAAATACCCAAAAAGACCCAAATGAACCGATCCGTTCTGACTCGAAAAAGCCAATTTTCTGAATACCCAAAATACTTTTTTAAAAATTCTGAAATTTTACCTTAAATCCAAAACTAAAATCGAAAACCCGAATCCAAACTTAAAAAGTATTTGTAATGCTACAACATATCTAAAATACTCAAATATACTTAATAAACACAAAAAAAATCAGGTACTTAGGTACCTGGATGAGTTCTTGGGTATGATCTTGACTCAGAGACTTGCGGACATCTAATGTTTTAGTCTTCCAAATAACACACAGATGAAATAAAGGCTTACATTTAAGTATTACTGCAAATGTATATCATTATTTATAACTAAGATATGTTAAACATTTGGTTACTAACATATTAATTTTGGTGAATGCACTCATTAATTATCTTCTTATATATTAATTACATTTAAGTGATATTTGTTGACATGTCGCTCATAGGAGAATTCTCAAATTAATTTTATAATTGTTTGGTTGATAATTTTTCATTTTATTTATTTATTTAATATTCTGTAAAGGAAACCAATCCTTGAATTACGTAATCTAATCTAAGTTTCCAAATAAAAAACTAATCATCTTAAATGTAGATGAATTAATAAAATTTATTAATAGAAATAATTAAATATAATAGATTACATTATATAAGTTGATAATATACATATGATACTACATAAAAAATTATAAAACAATTTTAATATATTTATATTAGTAATGAATACAATAAATCATAGATTTAGAAAACTAATTAATCTAAACTTAATAATATTATTTAAAATCACTCATTCGATAAATATATATAATATATATATATTATGAAAATATGTCAAATGAATGCGATTCAGTCAAATATCTAATTTTTAAAAAATCCAATCATTTTAATGACTGTCTGCTATCATAGACGATTTATCACTTTTAAAAATGACTAAAATATTTTTTTTATTTTAAACATAGAAATTGTACAGTAAAAATTAAAATTATATTAATCAATAAAATTTTATTTAATTCATCTATTAATATAAACATATGAATTAAAATTATTATATGGTAAGTCATTTATTATATGGTAATTCATTTAAAATTATATTAATTGAACACATGCTTTTTTAGAGTTAATATCTATTAACATAATTTATATATCTTTGATTATAATATAATTAGCATGCTTATTTTAATAATAAAGAGACATAAATAAAAACACGAGAGAAAATAATAACATATGATTGTTGTTTTTTTGGTTCTTTTATATTCTTATGATTTTTTTTATTTTATTTTTATTTTTTTGTCGAGATATATGTATTTTTTAGTTACTATAATGTGAAATAATTAGTTTATATGTTTTTAAATAGTTAAGATAAACTGAGTAAGGAAGATCAATAAAATTTACGATCTCTACAGTTGTTAAAGTCAAAGATGAAAAATATAATGTACACTGAAATTTAAAAAATTATTGAAAAATAATAAGATGAATTTTTGCTGTATAAAAATTTAAATATACAATAATAAATTTCAAATTTTTATTACAAATAAAAACATTTGTTTTGAGTTAGACATTATATGCCTAATATAACGACATTGCGTTTTAAACATTTAAATATTACTTTTTATTTTATAAATAATTAGTTTAAATAAAATATGTATGTTTTAAAGTAATTTAAAAATATAAAAATAATAATTTTAAAATTATCTAACTATGATTAGTTA
Organism: Moricandia arvensis; assembly: GCA_905132765.1. Taxonomy (NCBI): domain Eukaryota; kingdom Viridiplantae; phylum Streptophyta; class Magnoliopsida; order Brassicales; family Brassicaceae; genus Moricandia; species Moricandia arvensis. Next base: position 5,913 of record CAJHQP010004514.1, on the reverse strand, counting down.
ATAAAACAATTTTCTCCAATGAATTAAGTATTTTGAGAAAATAGTGTGATGATCGGAGATAACTTAAGAGTAAATTTGTTTGCTTCACCCATTTGATTTTATGGTAAAACTAAATAAAAAATGAGTGAGAAATTATGATTTGTAATTTGACAAAATTGTGAGAGAAATTGCTTAACTACAATTCCTAATACACGTTTTCATCTTTACCTTAGCCAAATTTTTCTAATACATGTTTTCATGGTTTAAAAACCAGAGCAGACCGGCCGATCGAACCGGTCCGACCGTGACTCGCTGAATAAGCCAAGTCCGTTCGCGTTAAAACTTGAATTTAAGAAAAGCCGACAAAATCAGTAAAAAGTCGATAAAATCGGTGACTCGAGTCAACTTAAAACCGGTTCTAGAAAATTAACATATAATTATTATTTTTTGGCTTAAATTTATTTAATTCTATGTTTCTATTTAATTCTATTTTTTAAGAAAAATGTAAACAAATATGCTTTTGGGTTCATATATTATTTTTATTTTATATATTCATAAAATCTGAGATTTTAGTTGTAAAAATAAATAAATATGGTAATTTAAAAATCAATAGTTTATTTTTTTATCAATTTTAATTTATATAATGTTCATTTGTTTATGTATATATAGTTTGATTTATGCCTATTGTTTATTTTTCTAGTTAATAAAGAAAAAAGATGAATAGTATATATATATTTACTTTTAAGTTTATATAATGGAAATATTATGACTATATATATTCTATCCGGTTCGACCGGTTCTTGAACGCGGTCAACCAGTAAATCATAGCTATATACCCAAGTCGATGCTCGCTGCGCTTTTCACAAAACATTGAGTATTAAATCTATACTGTTAGAGGAAAAACATCTGAAAAATCTACTTAATCAAAAGTTGTTGGACCCTTTCATTTGGTTAGTCCAATCTATGTATATATAACCAGATCATATAACTAACTATTTTATAGCAACCAAATAATCCATATCTCCCATATTTGTTAAACTTCCTTTTTCATCCTCATATCACAGACGAGAGAGACGCGATATCTTTAGCAAATTAAATCTATCGTTACCTATAGATTTGAACGTGGAAAACAATACGACGATGACATGTACGAGAGAAAGCTGTCTAAACTAGCATAAGCTTAAATACCTACTTTGCAAAAAATACACATTATCAAAAATATATAATATTTTGGATTTACACTTTTGTGATTATTGTTTAGGTTTAGTGTTAAAGAGGTGAGGTTGAGTTTCTAATTTTTTATTAATTTTTTTTAAAAAATTATTTAAACTCTATTTTCATCAAAAAGTCAAGGTATTTTTGAAGATTGTAATTCATTAAAGGTAAATTTGCAAAGTGGCATCCAAAACTTGGGTAGAATTGTATTTTCCCCCATGTTTCAACTACAATATATTTATCAACTACAAAGAATTAATCAACATATTCTTCATGACATATAACTTTTCTTTTATATAATATATTATTTAGTATAGTAGAATAATATCTGTCACATGCAACAGACATATGCCTCACTCAGATTTATATCAAGTTTTGTCGAAGACAATTTTAATATAGTAGACAATATCTGTCATGCATTACATAGTTCCAAATATTTACAGATCTATTAAAACAAAATTATATATTTACTTTAATTAATTTCTTATAAACATTATTTATCATAAAATTTGTTATTTAAATAAGTTTGAAACTATTGCAAACTTTACAAATTTATACTACTAAATTAGAAAAAAAATATATCAAGTAATCTTAAGTCTCATTAGCTCAACAAATATAACTTTTATAAAATACACACAAAAATAATGAAAAGAGAAGGATGAGTATCAGGTTTTCCGGTAGTACATATCGGTTCTTTTTGGGCTTCAAATTTTGAACATAACTAGGTATTTGAAGTTTTTTTGTTCAAGTTCGGGTTGGTTCCTTTTAATCAGGGCAATTTGAATCCATGAATTAAAGTATCTATAAATCTCTGTAATATATGGATACTAATGGGTCCAAATTGGTTTAATTACTTAGGATATAAAAACATGAAAAGTATTCAAAACCTAAAACTAATACCCAAAAATATCGAAATACTCAAAAAGACCCAAATGAACCGATCCGTTCTGACCCGAAAAAGCCAATTTTTCGAATACCCAAAAATACCTTTTTAAATATTCTGAAATTGTACCCGAAATTCGAAACTAAAATCGAAAACCCCAAAACTTAAAAAAGTATTTTTAATACCAAAACATATCTAAAAGATTCAAATATACTAATATATACAAAAAGTTTAGGGTACTAGGTACCTGGATGAGGTCTCGGGTATGATCCTTGACTCGAAAAGAGACTGCGAAAGCTAAATGTTTTAGTCTTCCCAATGAATAAAGGTTTACATTTAAGTATTACTCCAAATTTATATCATTATTTATAACTAAGATATGTTAAACGTTTGGTTACTAACATATTAATTTTGGTGAATGCACTGGTATAAGTATTCTCTTATATATTAATTTAAAAGTCACTTAAGTGATATCTGCTAACGTTTCGCTCATAGGAGAGCTCTCAAATTAATTGTTATAATTTGATGGGTTGATGGCTTTCATTTTATTATTTAATTAAAGTTCTGAAAATGAAATCAATCATGGGAATTACGTAATCTAAATCTAAGTTTCCAAATAAAAAATTAATCATCTTAAATATAGATGAATTAATAAATTTATTTATAGAAATAAATTAAATAGCATAAATTATATTATATAAGTTGATATATACATATGATAGTGCATAAAAAATTATAAAGCAAATTTTAATATATTTATATTAGTAATGAATACAATAAATAATATATTTAAGAAAAATATCTAATCTAAACCTAATAATATTAATTAAACTCACTCATTCGCTATATCATATATATTCTAAATATGCCAAATGAATGCGAAACAATCAAATATTTATATTTTTAAAAATCCAATCATTTTTCAATAACAATGTGATATCATAAACGATTTATCACTTTTAAAATGACTAAAATAGTTTTATATTTGAAGCATAAAAATTATATGGTAAATAATTTTAAATTATATTAAAAAAGAATTTTTTAATTAATCTATTAATAAACAGATTAATTAAAATTATTATATGGTAAGTCATTTATTATATGGTAATTGTTTTAAATTATATTAATCAAAGACATGTTTTTTCTAGAGTTAATACTTATTAAGATAATTTATATATCTTTGAATATAATATAATTAGGCATGCTTATCTTATAAGAGAAAAGGAGACATAAATAAAAACACAAGGGAAAAATCATAAAATATGACTGTTTTGGTTTTTGGTTCTTTTATATTCTTATGATTTATTTTTTATTTTTTTGTCAAGATATATGTATTTTTGTGTTACTAAAAATGTGAACTAATTAGTTTTATATGTTTTTAAATAGTTAAGATAAATGATTAAGGAAGATTAATAAAGATTACCATTTCTAGAATTGTTAAAGTAAAAGATGAAAAATATAATGTAGGACCTGAAAGTAAAAAAATATTATTGAAAAATAAGTAGATGTATTTTTTGCTGTATAATAAAATTTTTAAATGTACAATAATAAAAAATTATCAAATTTTATACAAATAAAAACATTTTTTTGAGTTAACATTGGATCTCACATTAATATTAAGTATATATGCCTAAAAATAACGACATTGCGTCATTTAAAATATTTAAATATTAATTTTATTTTAATAAAATATTTATGTTTTAAAGTAATTTAAAAATAATAATATTAAAAGATATCTAAACTATGATTAGTTAATAAAAACTAATTTTCTCCGATGAATTAGTGTTTGATTAAAATAGTGTGATGATCGGAGATAACTTAAGAATGAATTTGTTTGGCTTAACCCATTTTGAGTTTTATGGTAAACACTAAATAAAATGAATGAGAAAATTGTGATTTGTGATTTAACAAAATTATGAGAGAAATTGCTTAAAACTTACAATTTTCCTTATACATGTTTTCATGTTTGTCGTATCCAAATTTATCCTTAGTCTTAAGGAGATAAATCCCACTATATATTAGTTCAGAAGTCACTTATGTATTTTTTGCGTATGTGTCGTTAATAGTTTAAAGTTTTAAAAATAATTGGTTTGATTGGTTGTTAACTTTTATTAGTTAACTTCTAAAAATAACGGTACTATGGAATTAATTATGAAATTACCAAATAACACAGTGTATATTACAAATAATGATTCATGGTAATAATGTAGAATAAAATAATATATATGTTTTACCAATTTCTTTATTTTATTAATTTTATATGTAATTCAATAAAAAACTTAATATTTTTTATAAAATTATTTTATGGTTATGTATTCTTAGATAAAAATTAGATTTTGTAGGATTATTAGAATTTTGTAAGGTTTTTAAATCCCATAACAAACGTTTACAAAAGATCTTCATGATAAAAGCCACAATTATTTGGTCGTGCGTTTGGATTTATACAAAAAATATTTTTTCTTTTAAAGCTAGAGTATTTCCGGTTTTGCATGTTCAATAAAATATCTAAAGTAAACATACAACCATTATCTGAATTAATTATAATATTTTTGTAAGAGAAATTTTTAATGACTAAGGTTTGTATTTTTGAACTATTATAATCGCACTAATCTTATAAAATATATACTAAAATTTTTGATTATCCAATTATTTGAATTAAATATTAAAAAAATTAAAATTTCTAATTATTATTCAAAACTATAACAGTGTAAGATACTAATACAGTACTTCTCTGAGCTATTATCTAACACACGGCCAAATTGTTGGTAAAACCTAGTTCACTTGTGGATAAGGGGATAATATCTATCAAATAAATTATCGACTGCAATCCCTATAGCACTATAGATGTCGAGGCCGGGCCATAATCATATAAAGGCCAGAGGAAAAACCGCGAACGAATCGGACGAAATCCAAGCTGACAAGACGACTATTTGTCTCTCTCTCTCCCCACACTGCTATTACTTTGCAGTTTGAGTAGTGAAAGGAGGAAGCACACCACATCTCGACCTTTGTCTTTTCTCTCTCTCTCATAGAAAGCTCAACTACAAAGACGAAGTGGTGAGAGAGAGATGCGCGAAGGCCAAGGCCAAGACGCCGTACGAACAGTTGATGCATTTCAAGCTGGTGGAAACTAACATATTATTGACGATTTTAATATGTTAAGAGATAAACACAAAAAAAATCTAGACACTAGGAAAAGACGTTTTCTATTAGATTATGTTTGTAGCTTTTTCGCATATGCCCACATGTTAAAGAGCATTGTCCTTCACTATAAATATAGGGTCTCATGGAGAGAGTGTTCATAAGAGATCTAAGAGAAACATTGCTGAGACTTTAGTTTGTTAGTAGTTTCTAAGAATAAGAAAGTTGTTCTTATCTATTCTTTAGTTCATAAGAGATCCTTCAATTGGTATCAAGCTTAAATTAAAGCTTGATCAAAGCTTAAGTTGACAGCTTCGATCTTCAGGTCGGTGTGAAGCAAGAATTCGCAGACACCAGATGGCTGACAAAGTGAATAGGGCTCACCAACGAAGGACCTTAGGATCCTGCACTCATACCAATGTCTGATGTTGACCTGCGACAAACACTATAAGCAGTTTGTGTGCGAATGAGAATGAGGGTGTTACTCGTGTTCACTGATGTGCAGCGGACACTACGACAGACCTACGGTTCGGATGATGCAAAACGAATGAACGAGTGTTGCGATTGCTCTTTTGTTTCAATCCAATCCTGACAACTTGTTCTGCCAGGTGGGAGTAAACAAAATCCGATCAAACAGGACATCTGGAACGCCAATCAAGTCACGACACTCCGTTTGGGAGCTGATCGTGTAAGGG
>CAJHQP010004513.1:0-54549 GCA_905132765.1 Moricandia arvensis | reverse complement strand
CGTTCAATGCGGCCTCTGTGGTGAGGTGATTGAAAACTGAAGCTGAAAGCTCCACACACCTCCCATCAAGTTGGTGTTGCCATGAAGAGGTTGCAACCGGCCAAGTGTGAGGGATTCAAGTGACAAAGGGCAGTCACTCCTCATCCAAACAAAAAGGGAAGTAACTTGAACTTAATCTATTACAAGTCATTCATCATTTCTTCCTTAATCTTGAAACGGTTCTTAAAATGCTTGAATAGATTGGTTCTGATTGTTAAATGGAATAACTTCTAGTGCTTGAGCCTTAGTTGAAACCATCATTGATATCTTGCTTCATTTAGAAGATTGTCTAAGTTGCTAGAATCTCTGGTTTTGTTTAAACTTTGAGCCTTGCCTAATCTTGATAAGTACTGATGCACCTTTGGGATAATGTATCAGGTACCATTACCAGTGCTTGAGCCTCACAGAAGATGATCATGGTCGTTTCCTAGCTTCTCTAAGGTGGCCTTGAAGTCAGTTTAGAGGGGGAGATCAAAACCGGGTCTATGAAGAGGTCAAGCCGAGTTCTATGAGTATGCAAGCCTTGTGTTGTTGGCTGCACGAGTTTTGGCCACGATCCAGAGTCCTTTGTGTCCAACCACACTGGTTCTAAGGCACAAAGACTCAATGGCCAATCCCTAGGCCTTGAAAGAACTTACTCTTTCCTTGCCAAGGTTTTATCCCTAAGGAGGGTTTTCTTTGGTAAGGTTTTAACGAGGAGGGACTTCAGGGTTCCAAGCTTGACTCAGGATCTATAGAGTCAAGCTTGAGGGGGAGTGTTAACCTGAAGTGATAAACCATCTCACTAAAGGTTAATGTGCAAAGCTTGGGCAAAACCCACTTAGAGACTGATCAAGGTCTAAGGAGGGTCCAGAAGCTTATGCAGAGCTAGAACAAGGTTCAGGAGGGGTTTACTATGAAGGAAAAAGGCTTGGGAGAAGTTTGGGATCAAATGGGTCGATGTGCAAAGTTCGTGTCGTCCGTACTGTACGCCCGTACGGACTGTACGGCCTGTACGGACTCGCCAACCCGGGAAACTTATTTCTCGACCATTTGAAGACATTTTAGGTTTGTGCAAAAACCGGGTCAAGTTGTACGGACCAAACCCTAAATCCGTACAACCTTAGGTCTTACCTTGCATCCCAAGTCACAGAGAAGCTCCAATGGTGAAGAAAGGGTCTCGGATGGTTTGGAGAAGAAGATGGGATCAGAATGGCATCTAGGAAAGCATCTGCGAGATGCTGCTTGCTGTGACCGTTTGTGGATAAGGTTTATGCCTTTACAGGCTGGAAAGGAAGGGAAGCTTGGACTATGAACCTGGACGGTTGACTGGACAGATACATGCACCTTGGTGGCCAATTCTCAGCCAAGTTCACCTTTGACCAGCCAGGCTGTCTCCAGAACGTGTATAGCCTCTGGTTCACTCATTTCAAACCTTGTAAACCCTATTGTTGCTCTCTTTATCTATTTATACCCTTTGTATGTCGATGGTTAATAATCAAGCAGAGAAGTTCTCTCCTTCATAATCTTTTAGTCTCTTTACTCTCTCTATTCTCTCAAGTCTCTGGTTACTTAGTCTCTCAATCTCTTTCTCTCATTAGTCTCTCAATCTCTCATACTCTCTCACGAATCACTCTCTCTTCCATCAGTCTCGCGTTCATTCTCATCAAGTCTCATACTCAACATCTCCACACTCGTTCATCATCACTCAAACACTCGTTCTCTGAAGACTTTCAAGAGGGATTGAGCATCAGATAGACTTTGTTCCAGGATCTACACTTCCAAACCGTCCAGCATACGGAACCAACCCAGTTGAGACCAAGGAGTTGCAAAGACAAGTAGAGGAACTCATGGAGAAGGGCTATATCCGAGAGAGTTTGAGCCCATGTGCTGTACCAGTGCTCCTAGTGCCTAAGAAGGATGGTACATGGCGTATGTGTGTTGATTGTAGATCAATCAACAACATCACAGTGAAGTATCACCACCCTATACCTAGACTAGATGATATGCTTGATGAATTGCATGGTTCTTGCATCTTTTCAAAGATAGATTTAAAAAGTGGATATCATCAAATTAGGATGAAAGAAGGAGATGAATGGAAGACTGCATTTAAAACTAAACATGGATTATATGAGTGGTTAGTTATGCCATTTGGATTAACCAATACACCTAGTACATTCATGAGATTAATGAACCATGTTCTTAGATCATTCATAGGCATCTCTGTTGTTGTATATTTCGATGACATCTTAGTATATAGCAAGAACTTAGAAGAGCATCTAGAACATCTTAGGGCTGTCCTGAATGTTTTGAGAAATGAAAAGCTTTATGCCAACTTCAAGAAGTGCACCTTTTGCACGGATAACTTGGTTTTTCTAGGCTTTGTTGTGAGTGCAGATGGAGTTAAGGTGGATGAAGAGAAGATCAAAGCCATCAAGGACTGGCCGAGTCCAACCTCAGTGGGTGAAGTGAGAAGCTTCCATGGGCTTGCTGGGTTCTATAGGCGATTTGTGAGAGACTTTAGCATCATTGCAGCTCCCTTAACTGAAGTGATAAAGAAAGATGTCGGATTCAAGTGGGGAGAAACACAAGAGAAGGCTTTCCAAAGCCTAAAAGAGAAGCTTAGTCAATCACCTCTTCTTATGCTTCCTGAATTTACAAAAACTTTTGAAATAGAATGTGATGCCTCAGGAATTGGAATTGGTGCTGTATTGATGCAGGATAGGAAACCCATTGCATACTTCAGTGAGAAGATTGGAGGAGCCATTCTCAACTATGCAACCTATGACAAGGAACTCTATGCCTTGGTGAGGGCATTGCAAACATGGCAGCATTACCTATAGCCCAAGGAGTTTGTCATCCACACTGATCATGAGTCCCTAAAGTATCTAAAAGGGCATAGTAAGCTTAGCAAGAGACACGCAAGATGGGTTGAGTTCATAGAAACCTTCCCATACGTGATCAAGTATAAACAAGGTAAGGAGAACATAGTTGCTGATGCACTATCTCGGAGGTATGTTCTCTTGACCACTCTAGATGCTAAGTTACTTGGGTTTGAGCAGATAAAAGATATGTATGATACAGACCTTGATTTCAAGGAAGCTTATGCATCTTGTGAGAAGTTTGCTGCAGGACATTACTTTAGACAAGATGGGTTTCATTGTTGGATTGCCTAGGACTAGAACCGGAAAGAATTCAATCTTTGTTGTTGTTGATAGGTTCTCTAAGATGGCACATTTCATAGCATGTCATAAGACTGATGATGCATTGCACATTGCTTACTTGTTCTTTAAAGAGGTTGTTCGTTTACATGGTATGCCTACGACTATAGTTTCTGATAGGGACATTAAGTTGCTTAGTTACTTTTGGAAGACTCTTTGGTCTAAGCTAGGCACTAAGTTGTTGTTTTCTACTACATGTCATCCACAAACTGATGGACAAACTGAGGTAGTTAATAGAACTCCAGGAACACTCCTACATGCATTCATTAGAAAGAACTTGAAAACTTGGGAAGAATACTTACCACACTGTGAATTTGCATACAATCATGCCATGCATTCTGCTTCTAAGTATTCACCTTTTGAAATTGTTTATGGGTTCAATCCCACCTCTCCTTTGGATCTAATGCCTTTACCTGAGTGTGAAAGCATCAGTTTAGACGGTAAGAAAAAAGCAGAGATGGTCCAACGAATCCATGAGAAGGCTAGACAAAACATTGAGCAGAAAAGCAAGCTTTATGAGAAGCAAGCCAACAAGGGAAGGCGTGTGAGGGTCTTTGAAGTCGGTGACCAAGTTTGGGTCCACCTGAGGAAGGACAGGTTCCCCAATGAGAGGAAGTCCAAGCTGATGCCAAGGGTTGATGGTCCTTTCGAGATCATCCACAAGATCAATGACAATGCCTACAAGCTTGATCTCCAAGGTAAGTACGATGTATCAAATAGCTTCAATGTCACTGACTTGTCCCCTTTTGTTGTAGATGAACCTGATTTGAGGACAAATCCTTTTCAAGAGGGAGGGGATGATGTGATCATGGACTGGATCACTAAGGAGAACAAGGAGAGTCTAGATGAGCCACATGAAGCCACATTGCACCAATAGCCTGGTGATGATGCTCTAGTCATTCCTGAAGGTCCCATGACTCGTTCCAGAGTCAAGAAACTTAAAGAGAAAGTTGTAGGATTACTCACTTCACATCCACAACAAGAAGAAAGTCTTGGACAAGGTTTGATCCGAGATGTCTTGATCACCATTCAAGCAATCTCTACATCAAGCTGAGTTAGTGTCTAGGCAAGAACTTTGTCACCATTCAAGCAATCTCTACATCAAGCTGAGTTAGTGTCTTGTAAGCCAAGTTAGGTCAGTGTAGACCTAAACTGTACGGAACAACTTCATTTGATCATTCTGGATCCTTCTCTTGCCATACTCTCTTCCTCTTTGTCTTTTATATCTTCATGTCAACACTTGCTTCTCTTGCTCTTTATTTCTTCATGTCAACAATGCTTTGATGTAGAGATTGCTTGAATGGTGATCAAGATATCTCTCTTTATTTCTTCATGTCAACAGAGAGAGAATCACAAGTACTTTGTCACCTTCATTGATGAGAAGTCAAAATACACATGGGTGACTCTGATTCAGACAAAAGACCGGGTGCTGGAGGCATTCAAGAACTTCCATAATCATGTTTCCAACCATTTCAATGCCAAGTTGAAGATTCTCAGGTCTGATAATGGTGGAGAGTACACTAGTTAAGCATTTAAGCAATATCTAGCTCAGCATGGGATCATTCAGCAAACTAGCTGTCCTTACACACCACAACAAAATGGTGTAGCTGAGAGGAAAAATCGACATCTGATGGAGGTGGCCAGGAGCATGATGTTTCATACAAGTGTACCTAAAAGGTTTTGGGGAGATGCAATCATGACAGCATGCTACTTGATCAACCGGATTCCAACCAGAATTCTTCAAGACCAATCTCCATTTGAGGTATTGAACAAAACTAGACCATCTATTGATCATATGCGTGTGTTTGGGTGTCCTTGCTTTGTCTTGATACCAGGAGAGCAAAGAAATAAACTAGAGGCCAAGAGTACAAGAGCTATGTTCATTGGCTACTCTCCAAACCAAAAGGGTTATAAGTGTTATGAACCAGAGACTCGGAGAGTCCTGGTATCTCGAGATGTGAAGTTTGTGGAATCTAGAGGATACTACAACAACAAAGATTGGAGTGAACTTGAGAATCTATCCCAATCAACCTCGGATAGAGCAAACAATCTTCGACGGGTAATGGAGAGTATTGGGATCAGTATACCTATGGATAAGAGAGGTACTGAACCAGATGAGGCTAGACAAGCTCCCACTCAGTCTAGTGAAGCTGAGACCACCACTGACGAGTTTGAGGGTCAGGAGATTCCCCACCTTAACCATGAGGGGGGCAACAATGCTGAGCCACAATCCGAAAACTCAGCACCAATTCATGGTCAAGATGAGCAACAAGATCAAGAAGCACCAGTGGTAAATGAGAACCAACCCTCAGCCAATGAAGAAGAGGTTCAAAATGAAGAATCATAACCAGTACTAAGGAGGAGTACTATAATCAAACAGCCGGCCTCTAATTGGATCAACACAAGGGTCTACTTCAACTCACAAGCTGTAGCTCATCCTATACAAGCAACATGCTCCCTAGCTCAATATCCTATGGATCATCAAGCTTTCATCACTAACCTTGATGAGGCTTACATACCAAGGTCATATGAAGAGGCTATGGCAATTAAGGAATGGAGAGATTCAGTAAGAGATGAGATGGGTGCTATGGAGAAAAATGGATCCTGGTTTGAAACTGAACTTCCCAAAGGCAAGAAGGCAGTAACAAGCATGCTGTTGTTCACAATTAAGTACTTAGCCAATGGGAAACCTGAGAGGAAGAAGACCAGGCTGGTAGCAAGAGGCTACACTCAAGTATATGGTGAGGACTATCTTGAAACCTTTGCACCAGTGGCAAAGCTTCACACCATAAGGATTTTGCTCTCTCTTGCTGTGAATTTGGAATGGGATCTTTGGCAAATTGATGTCAAGAATGCATTCTTACAAGGAGAGCTAGAAGATGAAGTATACATGCGGCCTCCACCAGGGATGGAAAACATGGTCAAACCTGGTAATGTATTGAGGCTGAGGAAGGCAATCTATGGTCTGAAGCAATCTCCAAGAGCCTGGTATCACAAACTGAGCACAACCCTTAATGGAAGAGGGTTTGTGAAATCTGAAGCTGATCACACTTTGTTTACTCTCACCAGCCAGAAAGGGATCATTGTGATTCTCATCTATGTGGATGATATCATCATCACAGGCAGTGATAAAGAGGGGGTCAGCTCCACCAAAGCATTCCTCAAGGCAACATTTGATATCAAGGATTTGGAAGAGCTCAAATATTTTCTTGGGATTGAGATGTGTAGATCCAAGGAGGGACTGTTTCTGTCCCAAAGGAAATACACCCTTGATGTATTAAAGGAAACTGGAGACCTTGGTGGTAGAGCTGCTAAAACACCTCTAGAGGAGGGATACAAAGTAATGCGTGAGGGGGAGTATGAAGACAAGGCTTATGAAGATGTGAGCACTATAGGAGAATGGTGGGAAAACTCATATATCTCACTATCACAAGACCAGATGTGTGCTTTGCAGTCAACCAAGTAAGCCAACATATGCAAGCCCCCAAGATACATCATTGGAACATGGTTGAAAGAATTCTGAGGTACTTAAGAGAAGCACCAGGACAAGGAGTTTGGATGGGTTGCAACAAGAGTACTGAGATAGTTGGTTATTGTGATGCTGATTGGGCTGGAGATAGGATAGATAGGAGGTCTACAACCGGATATTGTACTTTCATTGGAGGTAATTTAGTAACATGGAAGAGCAAGAAGCAGAAGGTGTTGACATGAATAAATAAATGACAAGGAGAAGTTATGAAGATGATGAGTATTGACTTGAAGAGATAAAGAAGACAAAGAGAAGAAGAAATAAGGCTGATATGAAGAACCTTGTTGGACAAGGTATTCCGTACAACCTTGACTTCCAAGTAACCTAGCTTTACCTTGAGTGACTTGGAAGGCAAGGTACCTGTGGGACTCGCCAAACTTCATCCTCAGAGGCAGATTTGAATTCAAATGAGCCTCCAGACCGTTGAGAGAGAGCAGAGGCAAGTGGGATTACTTTAAAATAAAAGTCACATGTGTGGTCCAAGCTTGGGAGCAGTTCAAGAGCTGTCCCTTTCTCTGTCTCAGACCAGAATAGATTAATATTATTCTTTTGTCTTCTTTAGTCCTCTTTGGTCTATAAAACATTATTGTAAGCATCCCATATCAGTTAAGAAAATCATTTCTCTCCTTCTCTCTTTGAATTTCGAAATGCCTCTCTCTCTCTCTTTCTCTCTCTTGTTCTTCATGTTCTTCATTCTCCAGCAGTAAAATACTTCTAAATCTCTCATTCTAACATGGTATCAGAGCAGTATGTTCTTGAGACCTAATTCTTCTTATTCTCTTTTCTTTCTTCCGCTAAATCTCTGAGTTTTTTTTCTTATTTCTATTTTTGGCAAAGTTCATCTTGTTCTTCAGCTGTTCATCATTTCCAGCTCCAGAAATTTCCAAAAATGGTAAAGATGATTTCGACCAAGAAAATGAAGAAGGAGAATCTCATTCCAGTGACCCTAGAGGGTCCTAACTATCTTTTATGGTCAAGAGTGGCCAGAGTTACCTTGGGAAGTCATGGACTTTGGGACAGCCATATCATGGAGGCTGAAACTTCAAAGAGGATGGCTCAAGAGGATAGTCAGGCTACTTGCCTAAAGCATGAAGACAAGTGGGTTCAAGAGGAACAGCAAACACTTGGAATTATACATAGCTCTCTTTCTGAACAGATCTTGGAGGATCATTATCACCTCAGAACCGCCAAGAGTTTATGGGAGAAGCTTCAAAATGTTTATGGGAATCTATGGGAGAGTCTTCAAGCTGTCTATGAGCAAGACAAAGTTTTCAGTCTTCTCCTAAACCTGGATTCACCCTGCAATAGTCTGATAAGTTATATCATTCAAGAAAGGAAGCTTCCAAGTTCCCTAGGAAGCCAGTCAAGTACATTTAAGCTCAAGGAGTTTGAGCATCAAGTAATTACAGGAAGAACCATGTATTCAGCACTCTGTGGTGATTCTAATGAAGGAGGAACATGGAGTAGTATGGATGGTGCGACAAGCATTGATGGACCAGTGACCAGGAGAGACCTTGATTCCTTTATCAAAGCTGCCAAGGCCCTTATCTCACCTAAGAAGGCTGGTACACACTCTCTTGACTCTAAACCCATCATTATAGATTCAGGAGCTAGCCATCACATGATTAGTGATAGGAACTTGATTAGTGATGTCCAGCCTGCCTCAGGGAATGTGATTATAGCAAATGGTGATAAGGTTAAGATAGAAGGGATAGGGAACCTTAGGTTGTTTGATAGGGAATCTACTGCCTTGTATATGCCTCAGTTTACATCAAACTTGTTATCAGTGAAAAGAGCTACTGTTGATCTGAGCTGTCAAGTTGTCTTCAGACCTGATGAAGTTGAATTTCAAGACCTGAAGACAGGGAAGATAATTGGAAAAGGTCACAGCCATCAGGAATTATATCATCTTCAGAAGACTAAGTTATCTGAATCATCTCATTCTCTTTGCATGGTCAGTACATCTACTGGGGTTGAGAGCACCATATGGCATGCTAGATTGGGACATCCTCATACTAGAGCTTTAAATCTGATGCTCCCTGGCGTGGTGTTTAAAAATGATGATTGTGAAGCTTGCATCTTGGGGAAGCATTGTAGGACAGTCTTTCCAAGGTCTAGCACTATCTATGAGAAGTGTTTCGACCTGGTTCACTCTGATGTATGGACTGCGCCTTGTATGTCCAGAGAAAATCACAAATACTTTGTCACCTTCATTGATGAGAAGTCCAAGTACACATGGGTGACACTGATTCAGTCAAAGGACAGGGTGCTGGAGGCTTTCAAGAATTTCCAGAACCATGTCTCCAACCATTTCAATGCCAAGCTGAAGATTCTCAGGTCAGATAATGGTGGAGAGTACACCAGTCAAGCATTCAAGCAATATCTGGCTCAGCATGGGATAATCCATCAGACAAGCTGCCCTTACACTCCTCAACAGAATGGAGTTGCTGAGAGGAAGAACAGGCACTTAATGGAGGTAGCAAGATCAATGATGTTTCACACCAATGTTCCAAAAAGATTCTGGAGTGATGCTGTGATGTCTGCTAGTTATCTGATCAATAGGACTCCAACTAAAGTCCTCAACGACATGTCCCCTTTTGAGGTCCTAAACCAGACCAAGCCACCTTTGAACCACTTGCGTGTGTTTGGGTGCCTATGTTTTGTGTTGATACCAGGGGAGCAAAGGAACAAGCTTGATGCTAAAAGCTCAAAAGCTATGTTCATAGGCTACTCTCCAACGCAGAAGGGTTATAAGTGCTATGATCCAATATCAAGAAAGGTTTTAATATCAAGAGATGTGAAGTTTGTGGAGACAAAAGGATATTATGAGGAGAAGAGTTGGGATGATTTGAAGGATTTATCACAAGCATCAGAGAAAGCCACAAACCTCAGGATTATATTGGAGAGTCTTGGTATTGGTATGCCTCAGGCTAATCAGGAAACAAGGAGGAATTCTCCTGAAAATGCACCTGGTCCAGAAGTTGTAGTTGATGAAGATGGGGCCGATGAATCTGTAGAAGCCACACATCCTGATCCTGAAGGGGGGAATCAACAAGAAACTCATGATCAGGATGAAAGGCACCAAGTACAACCAGAACCAGTGCATCAGAATGAAGAAGCTGAATCTGATAAGGAAGAAGAAGAACCTGAAGCAGTTCAACCACTTAGGAGAAGCACAAGGCTGAGGAAGGATCCCTCAAACTGGAAGAACACAAGGGTTTACTTCAACAGTCAGGCAGTAGCTCATCCTATCCAAGCAGTATGTTCTCTTGCCCATTATCCAAGAGAACATCAAGCATTCATCACTGGTTTAGATCAAAGCTATATTCCAAGGTCTTTTGAAGAAGCAATGGAACTTGAGGAGTGGAGAGACTCTGTGGGAGATGAAACTAATGCCATGATCAAGAATGATACTTGGTATGAGAGTGAACTCCCAAAGGGAAAGAAAGCAGTAACAAGCAAGTGGGTCTTCACAATTAAATTCTTACCAGATGGAAGGGTGGAGAGACGCAAGTCAAGGCTGGTTGCAAGGGGCTTTACTCAGACTTATGGAGAAGACTATGTAGAGACCTTTGCCCCAGTGGCTAAGCTGCATACTATCAGGATCATACTGTCTCTTGCAACCAACCTAGAGTGGGAATTGTGGCAGATGGATGTCAAGAATGCATTTCTTCAAGGAGAGCTAGAAGATGAAGTCTACATGCGCCCTCCTCCTGGTCTAGAACATATGGTCAAGCCTGGAAACGTCCTCAGATTGAAGAAAGCTATCTATGGACTGAAGCAATCACCAAGAGCTTGGTACCACAAGTTAAGCACCACATTGAATGGGAGAGGGTTCAGAAAATCAGAGGCTGATCATACTCTCTTCACACTGACTGGTCCACTAGGAATTGTGGTTATCTTGATATATGTAGATGATATTATCATCACTGGAAGCGACATGGAGGGGATTCAGGCCACCAAAGCTTTTCTAAAGTCAGTATTTGACATTAAGGATCTTGGAGAGCTTAAGTATTTCCTTGGAATTGAAGTGTGCAGATCTAAAGAAGGACTGTTTCTGTCCCAAAGGAAGTATGCAATGGACCTACTGAGTGAGGCAGGAAACCTTGGAGGAAGAACAGCCAAGACTCCTCTTGAAGATGGCTACAAAGTGCTGCGAGAGGGGGAGTTTGAACATACTCCATTTGAAGACATCAAGAAGTACAGGAAAATGGTTGGAAAGCTTATCTATCTAACCATCACAAGGCCAGACATCTGCTTTGCTGTGAATCAAGTCAGTCAACAGATGCAAGCTCCTAAGGTTCATCATTGGAATATGGTTGAGAGGATTCTGAGGTATATAAGAGAAGCTCCAGGACAAGGTGTCTGGATGGGTTGCAATGGAAGCACTGAAATTGTTGGATATTGTGATGCTGATTGGGCAGGAGATAGAGTTGATAGGAAATCAACTACTGGGTATTGTACCTTCATTGGAGGCAACTTGGTAACCTGGAAAAGCAAGAAGCAGAAAGTAGTTTCATTGTCTAGTGCTGAAGCAGAATATAGAGCTATGAGAAAGCTCACAAGCGAGTTGGTTTGGATCAAGGGGCTGCTTAAAGACTTGGGGATTGAAACTACAACACCAATCACAATGCACTGCGATAATCAAGCTGCTATACACATTGCCAGCAACTCAGTCTTCCATGAGAGGACTAAACACATTGAAGTAGATTGTCATAAGGTGAGGCAAGCTGTGGAACAGAAGATTATTCTACCTTGTTACACAAGAAGTGAAGATCAACTGGCTGACATCTTCACAAAGGCAGCCAGCACCAAAGTCTGTGAGTTCATCCATTCCAAACTTGGACTCATAGACCTCACAAGTCACTGATTCTCTTGCCATGAAGTGTTCTACTCTTTTTCCTTGGCTTGGTTTTTATCCCAAGTGGTTTTTACTAGCTAAGGTTTTAATGAGGGAATGCTTCATGGTTTCCAAGCTTGACCAGTCCCTATGGTCAAGCTTGAGGGGGAGTGTTGACATGAATAAATAAATGACAAGGAGAAGTTATGAAGATGATGAGTATTGACCTGAAGAGATAAAGAAGACAAAGAGAAGAAGAAATAAGGCTGATATGAAGAACCTTGTTGGACAAGGTATTCCGTACAACCTTGACTTCCAAGTAACCTAGCTTTACCTTGAGTGACTTGGAAGGCAAGGTACCTGTGGGACTCGCCAAACTTCATCCTCAGAGGCAGATTTGAATTCAAATGAGCCTCCAGACCGTTGAGAGAGAGCAGAGGCAAGTGGGATTACTTTAAAATAAAAGTCACATGTGTGGTCCAAGCTTGGGAGCAGTTCAAGAGCTGTCCCTTTCTCTGTCTCAGACCAGAATAGATTAATATTATTCTTTTGTCTTCTTTAGTCCTCTTTGGTCTATAAAACATTATTGTAAGCATCCCATATCAGTTAAGAAAATCATTTCTCTCCTTCTCTCTTTGAATTTCGAAATGCCTCTCTCTCTCTCTTTCTCTCTCTTGTTCTTCATGTTCTTCATTCTCCAGCAGTAAAATACTTCCAACAATGTGTTCCATGAGAGAACTAAACACATTGAGGTGGATTGTCATAAGGTGAGGCAAGCCGTGGAGCAGAAAGTCATCTTGCCTTGCTATACCAGAAGTGAAGACCAGCTAGCTGACATCTTTACCAAGGCTGCTAGCACCAAAGTCTGTGAGTTCATTCATCCAAAGCTTGGACTCATAGATCTCACATGTCACTGATCCTCTTGCCATGAAGTGTTCTACTCTTTTTCCTTGGTGTGGTTTTTGTCCCATGCGGTTTTTACTAGCTGAGGTTTTAATGAGGGAATGCTTCATGGCTTCCAAGCTTGACTTGTTCCACATGGTCAAGCTTGAGGGGGAGTGTTGACATGAAGAAATAAAGAGCAAGAGAAGCAAGTGTTGACATGAAGATATAAAAGACAAAGAGGAAGAGAGTATGGCAAGAGAAGGATCCAGAATGATCAAATGAAGTTGTTCCGTACAGTTTAGGTCTACACTGACCTAACTTGGCTTACAAGACAAGGAAAGGGTTAGCTAGAGAGGGAAGGAGACTTATTTAAATCATACCATGTGATCTGGTCACCAGAGGAGCAGAGAGACGTTAGGGAAGAAGAAGATCACATGCCAAGATAAGGAGACACCCATTTAGGTCCTGTCCCTTTCCACCATGTCTGGACAAAACCTATGTCCCTTCCTGTCTCTTTCCAACAAGTCTGGGCGTGCCTCTGCCTTCCCTCAGTCCTATTTGTTTAATATATCTCTTGTCAGATTGTGTATTTGTTTATGTTTTATTTTGCCTATTAAAAGGCTTGTACCAGAAACTAAATCAAGCAAGGAAATTATATTCTCTCCTTCTCTCTCTCTCACTCACGAAATCCCTCACTCTCTCTCCTGTTCTTACTATTCTTCACATTTCCAGCAACAAACTCTTTCTTAATCTCATTTAAACACTCACTAAATTACTAAAACTCACAGGCAAGACATTTGGTGCGTGCTCTTTTCCTTGCTTTTGGTTATGTCCCACGAGGTTTTCCGGGGGAAGGTTTTTAACGAGGCCACAACTTGTCTTACACATCACTTAGGCTCTATCTCGGCCGAAGACTAGCAGAAGTATTACATTTTAAGCTTATGTTATTTTTAAACTATAGTATTTCCTTTTTACTATTTTTGAAACCCTAGAGAGCCTGTTCTCTGGTTTCCTTTTATTTAAAGGGGTCTCCTAACCCTATGGTACTCAAGCAATCAATAAACATCGAGTTTCCTTTCTCTCTTGATGGCTCTCTCTCTAGAAAGGTGTCGAGTCCTTCTGGTGTGTAATATCCAGAGACCTAAGGGTGTCTAAGTTGGTGTGTCATATCCGACTTGTGCATCTAGGAGTATCAAGAGATCATCCATCCCTTTTGTGTCACCAATCAATCCACAATCCTTGAAGAACTTGAGTCTCTGATTCGTTCTTGCAAAGAACTATCCTCCCCATCAACCAAAGAGCATCCTAGGGGCGCATCAGCCATATGTGACTTTGTGGCATTTAAAATATCTCCACTTGCCTAAGCTCCCGACGGATCCCTTGACCATTAAACCAGTTTGAATTCTTCTTGGTCGATTTAAATTAAGTTCCTTGTCTTCGAAGCTAAGCTAGGTGAGAGTTGCTTGTTTGGGCGCCAAGGAGTTGTACGGACAGACTTGCTTCACAAGTCTTGTACGGAACACTCCCATTAGACCAGATGTTCTTCTCTTCTCTTGATCTTTTCTTATTCATGTCAATACTCCACCTCAAGCTTGACCAAAACTTTTGATCAAGCTTGGAAAACTATGAAGATTTCCCTCATTAAAACCTTAGTATGCAAAACCCATCGGGAGAAAAACATACTAAGGAAAGAGTAGAAGCTCCATAGCTAAGGGGATCACACCTGGGTGATATCAATGAGTCCAAGCTTGGGATAGATGGACTCACACACCTTAGTACTTGCAGCTTTGGTGAAGATGTCGGCTAACTGATCTTCACTCCTTGTATAGCAAGGTAGAATGACTCCTTGGAATATCACTTGTCTCACTTTGTGGCAGTCCACCTCAATGTGTTTAGTTCTCTCATGAAATACTGAGTTTGAGGCTATATGGATAGCAGCTTGGTTGTCGCAATGCATGGTGATTGATGCAGTGATCTCTATCCCCAAGTCTTTGAGAAGCCCTTTGATCCATACTAACTCATTTGTCAGTTTCCTCATGGCTCTATACTCTGCTTCAGCACTTGAGCACGAGACCACCTTTTGCTTCTTGCTCTTCCATGTGACAAGATTGCCTCCTATGAAGGTGCAATAGCATGTGGTTGATTTCCTATCATTCCTATCTCCTGTCCAATAAGCATCACAATAGCCAACCACTTCTGTGTTGCCATTACAGTCCATCCATACTCCTCGTCCAGGAGCTCCACTGAGGTATCTGAGTATCCTTTCCACTATTTTCCAGTGATGAACCTTCGGCACTTGCATATGCTGGCTCACCTGGTTCACAGCAAAGAAGATATCAGGTCTAGTGATGGTTAAATAGATAAGCTTACACACTAGTCTTCTGTATTGCTTTGGATCATCAAATGGTGTGTCTTCATACTCCCCCTCACGCAAAATCTTATAGCCATTTTCTAGTGGAGTCTTGGCTGGTTTCTCTCCAAGCATACCTGCTCCATTTTAAAGGTCAAGTGTGTACTTCCTTTGGGACAAGAAGAGCCCCTCATCAGAGCGGCATACTTCAATTCCAAGCAAGTACTTTAGCTCACCTAAATCCTTGATTTCAAGGTACTGATGGGAACACGAGCTGAGGGTCTCCAGAAGCTAAGGAAACTGTTGGTAGAGGGTTTGACCAGATTCAAATTCAAATATGGAAGAAACTCACATGTTAAGCTTAAGGGGAGACCTGTTGCTGGCCTGTCACTTTCACTCATCAGACCTGGTCACTATCTCTCTCCTGTCCCTTTCTCCTCCTCTTGACGTGCCTCCCCTTGGCTGTATCCCCTTTGGCCTCTTCTCATCCCTACAGAATTATTTGTTTATATTTCCTTGTTTTAGTAATTGTTTATTGTAAGTGATTGTCTATTTAAAGACCTTCACCCTCTCTTGTAACACTTACAAGAATCAATAGACAAGTTTCTCTCTCTCTAAGCTCGTCTCTCTCTCTCTCTCTTGCTTGTGTCTAAACAATATTCACAATGTAAGGAGTTAAGCATTAGGGTTTAGAGGCTGCCTTAACTCTATCTCTCTTAAGGCAGCCTAATACTTGTCAAACTCACTCTAAACTCTTCTTTATCTCCTCTTAGTCTCTAGATTACTGATTCTAAAATCCTCTTCATCTTAAGTACACAAACCCTAAGTGTTGTGTTACTTCTCAAGGATTAGATTCATACTAGAGAGTTTCTGCTTCACAAAACCAGTTTACTATCTAGGATTCTTGGTTATATAGTAAGCTGTGTATGAGGATTCAATCACAAGTTGGTTGTCTCTTCCCTTAGATGGTGAGTTCCTGTTGTATGGTTGAAGAGGATTCAGTTACAAGTTAACTGAATACTCTCTTGACATGATACAAACACTCATGAATTCCAACATTGTATCAGAGCTTTGTTGCTCTTCTTTGGGATTAAAATCACCTCTTTTATCTCTGTTTTATTTAAATAAATCCTTTCTCTCCCACTCTGATATTGTGTTAGCTTGGTCAGTACTTGTTAGTATCCTAAATCAAGCTTGAGTAAGAGAAATATTTCGAAAATGCTTCACCATTATGCTTTATCCATTGGATAATAGCTTTCTCTTAATGGAGCATCTCTTTGACCAGTGGACAAACTGTTTTGATCCATTGGATTCATTGTTGTCTAAGCCACAAAAAACACTTCTTCATGTGTTATTCTGTTGGTTCTTTTGTTGAAAGCCCTGGAAAACATGAGGTCATGAGTTATTCCAGTGGAACATGTCTAAGATCAGTGAGCAAATTAATTGTTCAATGGTCCATTGTGTTTCAGCTAATAAAGCACCAAATATTAATGAGTATTTGATGCTCCTGGCTGTTTATGCTTCTGCAAAACTCAAGAAAACAGAGCAAAACTCTGTCCATTTGTACTCTTGAGCAATTATCTATTCTATATTATCTATTCTCTCATTCTCTAATTCTCCAGGTTACTTATTCTCCAGGTTACTTATTCTCCATCATTCTTCCATTCTCTGGCTACTAATACTCTGGTTACATCATTCTCTACTCTCTACTTATTCTTTGGTTACTTATACTCTTTGGTTACTTAAATCTCTATTCTCACAATCTTGTTTAGAATCTCCCTAAGGTTGTTAAACTGTCTTGAAGTTAATCTGTCTTGAAAGAATAGCTTTGTTTCTGTCCTTAGGAGAATTGATTGTGTTGTGGCCTGAATTCTTAGTCTTGTTGATTAGGATTCAGAGAGTGTTGCTAGGATAGAATCATGAAGATATTTGTCCATTGCTTGCTGTACTTGTTCTAGATGTGTTTTAAAGATCAGACTTGGTGAAAACCCATGTTCTGGTCTCTTGTTTGTCTACTGATGCCTGTGTCTAGTTATTTGTTTCACAGGTTGCCCATGTTGTTCAGAGCCTAAACATGATGTATATTCCTGACCATGGAGATTGCCCACTGCCCATCAACACTTTGGACACTGAATGTGTCCATTAACTTCCAATATGGTTGAGAGGACGAATGGAGCAGTGGAGAGATTTCTTAGAAGTGACTTACCTGGTGCCAAGAGGGTGACAGGATGTACACTCAAGAGAAAAGGCCACAATTCAAGCCAAGAGGGCTGTGGCAATTCAAGCCAAGAGGGTTGTGGTCTCAAGGCATTGGTGATCATCACTGGCTCTCATCTTCCAAGCTTGACCACATACTCTCATTCTCAGGTCAAGCTTGAGGAGGGTTCTTAAAATGAGAAGCCAATGTCCATTCTTCAGAAACTTATGCAAGGGAAGTACCTAAATCTATACTCATTCTTATGATTGATAGGTTTCTCCCTTGAGAATTGATGCATGTGTTTGTGCATTGTTTGAATCAGGTACCTATTGAGCTCATGAACAAGGCAGACTTGGACTCAACCCATGACGAAGGTAAGAAGCCAAAAGAAAGGGGGAGACAAGCTCTGACCACAATAAGAAGCTCAAAGGTGTGATGAGTGTGAAGCAAGGAAGGCATTGGTGCCTGCTTGCCATTGAACAAAGGCCATGATCCAGAGTCTAAGGAGTCCATGAAAATAATCTTAAGCTCCTTAGGCTCACTGGCCAATCCCTAGGCTGAGGGTAGTTGCACTCTTTTTCCCTAAGTGATGGTTTTATCCCTAAAGGTTTTCCACACTTAGGTTTTTAATGAGGCAAGTGCTCTCAGTTCCAAGCTTTTCCAAGGATCTCCTATGGTCAAGCTTGAGGGGGAGTATTGAAATAAATAAAGGGATGACCAGAAGAAGAAGATGGTTGATGATCCAAGGATAAGTTCATCAAGAGAAGCCAAGCTGGTTCTGTTTGTACAGACTTGGATCCCAAGCAATCTACTATGACCTAACTTGCCTTGGGAGGCAAGGTGCTGATGGGAACACGAGCTGAGGGTCTCCAGAAGCTAAGGAAACCGTTGGTAGAGGGTTTGACCAGATTCAAATTCAAATATGGAAGAAAGTCACATGTTAAGCTTAAGGGGAGAGCTGTTGCTGGCCTGTCACTTTCACTCATCAGACCTGGTCACTATCTCTCTCCTGTCCCTTTCTCCTCCTCTGGACGTGCCTCCCCTTGGCTGTATCCTCTTTGGCCTATTCTCATCCCTACAGAATTATTTGTTTATATTTCCTTGTTTTAGTAATTGTTTATTGTAAGTGATTGTCTATTTAAAGACCTTCACCCTCTCTTGTAACAGTTACCAGAATAAATAGACAAGTTTCTCTCTCTCTAAGCTCGTCTCTCTCTCTCTCTTGCTTGTGTCTAAACAATATTCACAATGTAAGGAGTTAAGCATTAGGGTTTAGAGGCTGCCTTAACTCTATCTCTCTTAAGGCAGCCTAATACTTGTCAAACTCACTCTAAACTCTTCTTTATCTCCTCTTAATCTCTAGATTACTGATTCTAAAATCCTCTTCATCTTAAGTACATAAACCCTAAGTGTTGTGTTACTTCTCAAGGATTAGATTCATACTAGAGAGTTTCTGCTTCACAAAACCAGTTTACTATCTAGGATTCTTGGTTATATAGTAAGCTGTGTATGAGGATTCAATCACAAGTTGGCTGTCTCTTCCCTTAAATGGTGAGTTCCTGTTGTATGGTTGAAGAGGATTCAGTTACAAGTTAACTGAATACTCTCTTGACATGAGACAAACACTCATGAATTCCAACACTTAGTTACTTCTGGAAGACACTTTGGTCTAAGCTAGGCACTAAACTGTTGTTTTCTACTACTTGTCATCCGCAAACTGATGGACAAACTGAAGTGGTTAATAGAACCTTAGGAACACTCCTGCGTGCATTCATTAAAAAGAACTTAAGGACATGGGAAGAATACTTACCACACTGTGAATTTGCATACAACCATGCTATGCATTCTGCTACTAAGTATTCACCTTTTGAGATTGTTTATGGGTTCAATCCCACCTCTCCTTTGGATCTAATGCCTTTACCTGAGTGTGAAAGCATCAGTTTAGACGGTAAGAAAAAAGCAGAGATGGTCCAACGAATCCATGAGAAGGCTAGACAAAACATTGAGCAGAAAAGCAAGCTTTATGAGAAGCAAGCCAACAAGGGAAGGCGTGTGAGGGTCTTTGAAGTCGGTGACCAAGTTTGGGTCCACCTGAGGAAGGACAGGTTCCCCAATGAGAGGAAGTCCAAGCTGATGCCAAGGGTTGATGGTCCTTTCGAGATCATCCACAAGATCAATGACAATGCCTACAAGCTTGATCTCCAAGGTAAGTACGATGTATCAAATAGCTTCAATGTCACTGACTTGTCCCCTTTTGTTGTAGATGAACCTGATTTGAGGACAAATCCTTTTCAAGAGGGAGGGGATGATGTGATCATGGACCGGATCACTAAGGAGAACAAGGAGAGTCTATATGAGCCACATGAAGCCACATTGCACCAGCAGCCTGGTGATGATGCTCTAGCCATTCCTGAAGGTCCCATGACTCGTTCCAGAGTCAAGAAGCTTAAAGAGAATGTTGTTGGATTACTCACTTCACATCCACAACAAGAAAGTCTTGGACAAGGTCTGATCCGAGATGTCTTGATCACAATTCAAGCCATCTCTACATCAAGCTGAGTTAGTGTCTAGGCAAGACATCGGGTGCGTGCTCTTTTCCTTGCTTTTGGTTTTGTCCCACGAGGTTTTCAGGAGGAAGGTTTTTAACGAGGCCACAACTTGTCTTCACATCACTTAGGCCCTATTCTCGGTCCAACGCTAAAGAAGTTTACATTTTTATGTCATTTTAAAGCTTATGTTAAAGTTAAACTATAGTTTCCTTTTTACTTATTTCTGAAACCCTAGAGAGCATGTTCTCGGTTTCTCTTTATTTAAATGTGTCTCTAAACCCTATCGTACTGATACATCCTTTAATCAACGAGTATTCTTTTCTCCTTGACGGCTCTCTCTCTAAGACAAGTTGTCGAGTTTCTTCTGGTGTGTAGTATCCAGGAACCTAAGGGTGTTTGCTTGGTGTGTTATATCCGAGTTATTCATCTAGGAGTATCAAGAGATCTTATCATCCCTCTTGTGTCACCAATCGATCCACAACCTTGAAGAACTTGAGTCTCTGATTCGTTCTTACAAGGATCTATCCATTCCCATCAACCAAAGAGCATCCTAGGGACGCATCAGTTCCAGAGTCAAGAAACTTAAGGATAATGTTGTTGGATTACTCACTTCACATCCACAACAAGAAGAAAGTCTTGGACAAGGTTTGATCCGAGATGTCTTGATCACCATTCAAGCCATCTCTACATCAAGCTGAGTTAGTGTCTAGGCAAGACATTTGGTGCGTGCTCTTTTCCTTGCTTTTGGTTTTGTCCCACGAGGTTTTCCGGAGGAAGGTTTTTAACGAGGCCACAACTTGTCTTACACATCACTTAGGCTCTATCTCGGCCCAAGACTAGCAGAAGTTCACATTTTATTACATTTTAAAGCTTATGTTATTTTTAAACTATAGTTTTCCTTTTTATTATTTTCGAAACCGTAGAGATCCTGTTCTCTGGTTTCTTTTATTTAAAGGGTTCTTCTAACCCTATTGTACTCAAGCAATCAATAAGCCACGAGTTTCTTTTCTCTCTTGACGGCTCTCTCTCTAGAAGTTGTCGAGTTCTGGTGTATAATATCCAGAGACCTAAGGGCTTCTTATTTGGTGTGTCATATCCAGATCAGTCGCCTAGGAGTATCAAGAGATCATCCATCCCTCTTGTGTCACCATTCAATCCACAATCCTTGAAGAGCTTGAGTCTCTGATTCGTTCTTGCAAGGAACTATCCATCCCCATCAACCAAAGAGCATCCTAGGGGCGCATCACCAAGTCTCTACTGGTTCCTCTGCATTCCTTCTACGAGTAGTGATGTACTGATCCCACCAGCTTAGAGCATAGTCATAGAATTCAGTATCAGCAATCTGAATCTTCTTGTGGTTGGTGTACTGCTTACACTGAAAGACCAACTCAATCTTCTTCTCCCACACAAGGTAGGCATCCAGATCAGCTTTGCCATGGAATGGGGGTATCTTGATCTTTAAACCAGCAAGATCATCTCTTTGGTTTGTCCTTCCTTCATGTCCACGCCTATGTCTTCTTTGGCTTTGTCTTGAGGATGAACTGATGTGTTCATACTCATTGTCAGTCTCCTCATAACCAGCATGCTCTTGTCGAGTTGCTTGAGGTCTCTCTTCTCTTCTAGCCTCTCGGATGGTTCCTAGACCAGTAGCTCTGCTGACTTCTTCTCTGAACTCTCCCCGGATCTCATTGAGGTTGGTCCTCATCATCTCGGTCATGGTTGCTTCCATGTTCTGGTTCAGTTGAGCAGTCATGGCTTCCATGAGTAGTTTGTTCTTCCTGACGAGTTCAGCTTCTTCTTCAGACTCCGATCCCATGCTTTCTGCACAAAGGTAAACAATATAACCAGTAAAAAGTTTCTAGGTGACAAGACAAGCAAAAAGGAAAAAGGTAAACACAAACTAAAGCTTGTTCTGCAAGACAAAAAGCAAAAAGGATAATCGGCTAAAAAAATGGAACTAGGGTTGCCGATTTCAAGCAAAAAGGAAATTCTTCAATTCTTGTCTAAACTTCTCTAAGGTGTTCTAGCAGCCTAAAAAAACCTAATTCTACTCGTGTTCAAGGTGATTAAGTTAATTAGCAGATGAAACAAAGAGGTTTAGAGAGCAAAGAACTTATGCGGCTAGGGTTTATCTCTCTAGGGTTTCCGCAAGCAAAAAGGAAAAGTCTTAAAACCTTGTCTACTCTCTTATGAAACTCGAGCAGCCCTAAACAGATTAGATCTACTGTTTAACAAAGGTTTAATACTGATGAAACAAAAAGAAACAAGAGAGAACGAGTACTTCCTAACCAAACTTGCTCTGATACCACTTGATGCATCCCTAGGATGCTCTTTGGTTGATGGGGATGGATAGATCCTTGCAAGAACGAATCAGGGACTCAAGTTCTTCAAGGTTGTGGATCGATTGGTGACACAAGAGGGATGAGAGGGCTCTTGATACTCCTAGATGAATAACTTGGATATGACACACCAAGTAAACACCCTTAGGTCTCTGGATATTATACACCAGAACTCAACAACTTCTAGAGAGAGAGAGCCGTCAAGAGAGAAAAGAAACTCGTGGCTTATTACACACCAGAACTCGACAACTTCTAGAGAGAGAGAGCCGTCAAGAGAGAAAAGAAACTCGTTGAATGATTATTGCTTGAGTACAATAGGGTTAAGAGACCCCTTTAAATAAAAGAAATCCAGAGAACATGCTCTCTAGGGTTTCAAAAATAGTAAAAAGGAAAACTATAGTTTATAAATAACATAAGCTTTAAAATGTAAACTTCTGCTAGTCTTGGGCCGAGATAGAGCCTAAGTGATACGTAAGACAAGTTGTGGCCTCGTTAAAAACCTTCCTCCGGAAAAACTCGTGGGACAAAACCAAAAGCAAGGAAAAGAGCATGCACCAAATGTCTTGCCTAGACACTAACTCAGCTTGATGTAGAGATGGCTTGAATGGTGATCAAGACATCTCGGATCAAACCTTGTCCAAGATTTTCTTCTTGTTGTGGATGTGAAGTGAGTAATCAACCAACATTCTCCTTAAGTTTCTTGACTCTGGAACGAGTCATGGGACCTTCTGGAATGGCTAGAGCATCATCACCAGGCTGCTGGTGCAATGTGGCTTCACGTTGCTCATCTAGACTCTCCTTGTTCTCCTTAGTGATCCGGTCCATGATCACATCAGAGTATAGAGCCATGTTGAAGCTTAAATGAGTTGATTTGGATCAAGGGTATACTGAATGATGCGTCCCTAGGATGCTCTTTGGTTGATGGGGATGGATAGATCTTTGCAAGAACGAATCAGAGACTCAAGTGTTGAACAAGAGGGGTTCACTTGATAGAGAAATACTAGAGGATTGGAGAAGGTTTGGATTTGGGGTTTCCGTACATGTCCGTACAGTTTTACCGTACAAGGCCATACAAAAGTTACCCGGGTGAACTTGGTCGAAAGTTACCTGAGGTAAATGTAACTCGACCAAAAGTTACATTTACCATTTACCACCCCGACTCAAGCTTGGTTCGCGGATAAGGAAGACCAAAGGAAGAGCTGTGGACAGGCTGGCTCATGTGGCTAAGAAAGGAAGAGCATCTGGTCAAGATTCCTTTGGCATCTCGCGTGTGAAGCTTCTCGTCCAAGTATTCAAATTAGGCGCCTAAACGAGCCTTGACTTCACACGCTTAGTCTTCTATCCGTTGAAACCTTATCCCCTTGTTGCCCTAAGCTTTCCTCTATATATTGTAACCCTCTTGTCGAAATATTAATCAATCAAGCAACTCATTTCATTTCTCTTAGTCTCTCTAGTCTCTCGGTTCATCCGAAATGGGTTCTTAGATTCAAATCTCTCAAAGTCTCTTTCTTTAGTCTCGAATCCTCTAAATCTCTTCTTCTTTACTTATTCTACTCAGATTCTACTCTAAATTTCATGGTATCAGAGCCTGGTTCACTTTAATCTGGGTTTGTTTGAGTTCGTTCATATAAAGTTTCAACCTTTTGTTCCGGGAATGGAGAATACAAAGACTACAGTCATTCCGGTTACCCTGAAGGGAGGAAACTACCTTCTTTGGTCTCGTGTGGTGAAGACAGCCGTGGGAAGTAAGGGTCTTTGGAGTCACATCCTTGAGAGTGAAGCTCCAAAACTCATTACTCGTGAAGGCGACAAAGAGGTGGTGGTTTGTGATTAAGTGAAGTGGATCCAGGAGGACAACCTGGTGATATCCATTCTCCAGAGCTCACTGGATCCGTCGATCTTAGAAGCCTACAGCTACTGTGAGAAAGCTAAGGATCTATGGGATACACTTCAAAAGGTGTATGGAAACATCTCAAACCTCACCCGGGTGTTTGAGATCAAGAGAGCTATCAATAACTTAGCCCAAGAAGACATGGAGTTTACCAAACACTTGGGAAAGTTTAGAGCTTTGTGGTCAGAACTTGAGATGCTGAGGACTAGTACGACTGATCCAGATGAGCTTAATGAGAGACGTGAGCAAGACAAGGTCTTTGGCCTATTGCTTACTCTTAATACTACCTACAACGATCTCATTAAGCACATCCTTAGATCCGAGAAACTCCCAACCCTTGAAGATGTGTGTGCTCAGATCCAGAAGGAACAAGGATCTTTGGGGCTTCTTGGAGGGAAGGGGGAGCTAACTCTGGCAAATCAAGCCGAGGTGCCTCAGGCAAACAAAGCTCACAAGTATGAAGACCGGAGGTTCACTGGAAACTATGAAGAAAGGAGGTTTGGGGGAAACTGTGATCATTGCAAGAGGCATGGACACAAGAAGAGCCAATGCTGGATTCTCCATCCTCACCTCAAGCCGGCCAAGTTCATGAAGGAAAGGGAGGCTCGTGCTAATGTCACTTATGGTACAAGTGATCAAACTGGGGCAGGAACCTCTAACCGGGCCAATGAAGCAGAAGGGCATGAAGGTAGTGAGAGCAAGGCGTTGGTGACCTATACTGCCCATCAAACACGACCCAATGAGCATGAGTTCATCCGCCGATCTGAGATGGATGCTCTCATCAAAATGCTCAAGGATAATGGTAACAATCTTGGTAATATTAGTGGGTATTCATTTGGAGCATATAGGATTGCTAGTACTGCTAAAACTGATGGTGCCTACACCCATTCTAGGATGCTTGGTCAATCTCACACTGCTCATAACATGTCTAAACCTTTGATAGTAGATTCAGGTGCATCTCATCATATGATCAGTGATACTAGTCTTATTAGAGAAATTGAACCTGCGCATGGACATGTAATGATTGCTAATGGAGATAGGATACCAATAAGGGGTGTAGGCAAGTTGAAACTGTTTGACAAAGAATCTAAAGCTTTCTATATGCCTGAATTTACTTCAAACTTACTTTCTGTCAAGAAGTGTACCACTGATATGCATTGCAAAGTTATCTTTAGTCCTAATGATGTGAAGTTTCAGGATATTGAGAGCAAACGGTTGATTGGGCAAGGAGTAACCAAAGGAGACCTTTATATGCTTGAAGAACTTAGTTCTGTGCCTGATCATAATCGCTCGTTTACTTCTGTTCCTGTTTCTGCTTTGAATAAGAATGCTTTGTGGCATGCTAGACTAGGACATCCTCATGTTAAAGCTTTAAACTTAATGGTTCCAGGTGTTGTGTTTGAGAATAATGATTGTGAAGCTTGTATTTTAGGCTAGCATTGTAAGACTGTTTTTCATAAATCCACAACCATCTATGAACATTGCTTTGATCTGATTCACTCTGATGTTTGGACTGCACCTTGTTTGTCTAGGGAGAATCCCAAGTATTTTGTAACATTCATAGATGAGAAGTCTAAATACACCTGGATAACCTTGATCCCATCTAAAGATAGGGTGCTTGATGCATTTAGAAATTTTCAGAACTATGTGACTAACCAGTTTAATGCCAAGTTGAAAATTTTTAGATCAGATAATGGAGGGGAGTATACCAGCCAAGCATTCAAACATCATCTATCTCAACATGGCATACTCCACCAGACAAGTTGCCCCTATACCCCTCAACAGAATGGAGTAGCCAAGAGGAAGAACAGGCACCTTATGGAGGTTGCTCGGTCCATGATGTTTCAAGCAAATGTCCCCAAGCGGTTTTGGAGTGATGCAGTGTCTACAGCTTGTTATCTCATCAACATAACACCAACGAGGATCCTGAACAACCAGTCTCCATTTGAGGTCTTGAACAAACATAGACCAACCCTGGATCACCTTTGGGTCTTTGGTTGCCTATGTTTTGTTCTAAGACCGGGAGAGTTGAGAAACAAACTGGAGGCAAAGAGCACTAAGGGGATGTTTATAGGATATTCACCGACTCAGAAAGGTTATAAGTGCTATGATCCTATAACCAGAAGAGTTCTGGTATCAAGGGAAGTAAAGTTCATTGAAGAAAGGGGGTATTATGAAGAAAAGAACCAGGCAGAGTTAAAAGATCTTGCATCTGACAAAGCAGCTAACTTGAGGATCATACTAGAGAGTCTTGGGATCAATCTCTCCCAGGATCCTAAGACTGGAGGAGGACAACCATAAGGTCCCCCCAACAATGAAGAAGAACAAGCTCCCCACTTCGACCATGAGGGGGGAAATGAACCAGAAGATCAACTAGAAGTTGGAGAGGACTCTGGTTCCCATGATCAAAGTGTGGACCAAGAGGAAGAAATGGTGAACGAGGAGGAAGAAGGGTCAGTTCAAGATGGAGGTCAGAACCAAGATCAAGAATCGGCTGTTGAACAACAACTAAGGAGGAGCACTAGGATCAGGAATCCACCAACCAATTGGGTGAACACTAGAGTGTATTATAATGCTCAGGCAGTAGATCATCCTGCTCAAGTTTCCTGCTCTCTTGCCCACTATCCTGAAGAACACTGTGTCTTCATGATGAATCTGGATGATAGCTACATTCCTCGGTCTTATGAGGAAGCAATGAAGGACAAAGAATGGAGAGAGTCAGTAGGAGCTGAAGCAACCGCAATGATCAAGAATGATACTTGGTATGAGAGTGAATTACCAAGAGGGAAGAAGGCAGTGTCTAGTAGATGGATCTTCACAATCAAGTATCTTGCAAATGGGAAGATAGACAGAAAGAAGACTCGGTTAGTAGCAAGAGGGTTTACCCAAACCTATGGTGAAGACTATCTTGATACGTTTTCCCCAGTTGCAAAACTCCACACCATCAGGATAGTTCTTTCAATAGCAGTCAACCTTAAGTGGGGACTTTGGCAGATGGATGTGAAGAATGCATTTCTTCAAGGGGAACTTGAAGACGAGGTCTACATGTATCCTCCACCAGGGTTGGAGCAGTTGGTCAAGGAAGGAAATGTTCTTAGACTGAAGAAAGCTATCTATGGCCTTAAACAATCGCCAAGGGCTTGGTACAACAAGTTGAGCACAACCTTGAATGGAAGAGGCTTCAAGAAATCCGAGCTAGACCACACTCTCTTCACTCTCACCACTCCATCAGGTATCATTGTTCTTCTAGTGTATGTTGATGATATCATCATCACTGGAAGTGACAAAGAAGGTATTCAACTCACCAAAGATTATTTGAAGTCTGTGTTTGAAATCAAAGACTTAGGAGAGATGAAATACTTTCTTGGAATAGAGATATGTACCAAGGAAGGTTTGTTCTTGTCTCAAAGGAAATATACACTTGATCTTTTGAAAGATGCAGGTATACAAGGAGGGAAGACATTCAAGACACCTTTGGAGGACGGATACAAAGTTCCTCGTGAGGGGGAGATAAAAGACAGTCCACCATTCCAGTGCCAAGCTTTATAGATAGCTTGTTGGTAAGTTGATCTACCTAACTATCACACGACCTGATATATGTTTTGCTGTGAACCAGGTAAGTCAACACATGCAAGGACCAAGGGAACATCACTGGAACATGGTGAACCGTCTCCTCATGTACCTGAATGGATCACCAGACCAAGGAGTCTGGATGGGATGCAATGAGAGCACTGAAGTGGTAGGGTATTGTGATGCGGATTGGGCTGGAGACAGGATGGATAGGAAGTCTACTACTGGATATTGCACATTCATTGGTGGGAATCTTGTCACTTGGAAGAGCAAGAAGCAGAAGGTGGTCTCTTGCTCGAGTGCTGAAGCTGAGTATAGAGCCATGTTGAAGCTTACAAACGAGCTGGTTTGGATCAAGGGTATAGTGAAGCACTTAGGAATTGAGCAGGCCACACCTATGACAATTCACTGTGACAACCAAGCAGCCATCCACATTGCATCCAACTCGGTGTTCCATGAAAGGACGAAGCATATTAAAGTCGATTGCCATAAGGTAAGGCAGATGATTGTTTCTGGAGACATTCTACCTTGCTTTACCAGAAGTGAAGATCAGTTAGCCGATGTCTTCACCAAGGCAGCTAGGCAGAAAACTATAGAGTCCATCCATACCAGACTTGGACTCTTAGACCTCACCAAACGAGGTTGATCCCCTTGCCATGGGGTCTTTACTCTTTTCCTTGTTGAGGTTGTATCCCTAAGGAGGATTTTCTTTGATAAGGTTTTTAATGAGGAAGATCTCATGGCATTCCAAGCTTGACTTGTTCCACATGGTCAAGCTTGAGGGGGAGTGTTGAACAAGAGGGGTTCACTTGATAGAGAAAGTGGTGCGGCCTGGATAGGCTTGTTCTCCACGGATCACTTGAAGGGGATGGATAGAGGGTTGATCAAGAGGCTACTAGCACTCGGATCTGATGATGAACTGCTCTCCTTGGCGATGGGGATGCCTCAGAGATGTGTTGCTACTCAATGACACAAGATTACCTTGTATTGTCATTGATGGATCACAAGGAATTCCTTCCTTTAGATGAAGATCAATATTCCTTTAGCTGAACAGAGAAAGCAGGAGACGAGACAAGCAATTGCTTAAAAGTTTTCGAGTTTATTGAATGAGTTTCAAGCTGCCTGCGGCGCTTGCTTAAATAGAAAGCTACATCTAACCCTAAACCTAAACCGAGTTGGTTTTGGTTTTGTCTAACCCTAAACCTAAACCGAATTGGTTTTGGTTTTGTCTAACCCTAACCCTAAACCCAATTGAAATTGGTTTACTACTCTGAATCGAAAATCCTAATTCTAATTGTCTTTGGTTTGCTGGTTCAAATTAAGTACAAATCGAAATCACATGAAACCAACATGCTGGTTCTTCACTCTTGATTGATTCCTCCTCTTGTCTCACGTGCTCAAGCAGAGCTAGTAAAGCTTGCCTCTGAGCTTTTGTCTTTGATCTTGTAATTGGTCCAACTGAGAAGATCAAGTCATCTTGAGCTGCATTCTGGTCCATCTCTTCCTCTCCACTCATCCAGTCGGCTACATAGGGATCTACTTGTTCTAGTTCCTCCATCAGCTCCTGGATCTCTCCCTGGTAAGCCTCTTCCTCTGGTTCCTTGGCGTCTTGGCAATTGGATTGACTGGAGGTTGCATTTGACCCAATGGTGGTCACACCATCCCCTCCTCCTTTAAAAGGATTTGACCTCAAATCCGATTCATCTGCCACAAAAGGGATCAAGTCAGAAACGTTGAATGTTGAATTAATGGTGTACTTACCTTCGAGATCAATCTGGTAAGCATTGTTGTTGATCCTCTTGAGTACTTTGAATGGACCGTCTGTCCTTGGCATCAGCTTGGATTTTCTCTCATTAGGAAACCTTTCCTTCCTGAGATGGATCCACACGAGATCACCTGGTTCTAGCACTAATTCTCTCCTGCCTTTGTTCTTCTTTCTTGCATACATTTTGGTGCGGTCCTCTATGTTTCTCCTGACCTGTTCATGCAAGGATCTAACAAACTCGGCCTTCTTCTGACCATCAAGGTTAGTCTGCTCTTTCAAAGGTAAAGCAAACAAGTCTAATGGAGACAAGGGATTGAATCCATAGACGGCTTGAAAAGGGGTGAGCTTAGTGGGTGAATGCATTGACCTATTGTATGCAAACTCTACATGCGGCAAACAATCTTCCCAAGTCCTAATGTTCTTTTTGATGATAGCACGCAAGAGGGTAGACAATGTCCTATTGACAGTCTCAGTTTGCCCATCAGTTTGTGGATGACAGGTGGTTGAGAATAACAATCTAGTTCCTAAATTCCCCCACAATGTTTTCCAGAAATAGCTAAGGAACTTAGAGTCCCTATCAGAAACTATGGTCCTGGGCATTCCATGCAACCTAACAACTTCTCTAAAGAATAGATCAGCCACTAAGGATGCATCATCAGTCTTATGGCAAGGTATGAAATGTGCCATCTTAGAAAACCTATCAACCACCACAAAGATGCTATCTCTACCCTTTCTAGTTCTAGGCAGTCCCAAAACAAAGTCCATAGAGATATCAACCCAAGGTTCAGTAGGAATAGGGAGTGGAGTGTACAAACCTGTTGGTTGCACCTTGGACTTGGCCTGCTTGCACACGACACACCTTGAGCACACCTTCTCCACTTCTTTCTTCATGTTAAGCCAATAGAAGTGTTCCTGTAAGGTAGACAGTGTCTTGGCTACGCCAAAGTGTCCCATCAACCCTCCTCCATGAGCTTCCCGAACATATAGTTCCCTCAAAGAACCACAAGGCACACACAAGCGGTTATCATAGAAAAGAAACCCTTTCACTTGATAAAACTTTCCACTAGCATGTTTCTCAGTGTTTCTAAAAGCTTCCTGAAACTCTGGATCATCAGCATAACAAGACTTAAGGTGTACAAATCCCAAAAGCTTTGTTTCCATAGAAGATAATAGAACATACCTTCTTGAGAGTGCATCAGCAACTACATTCTCCTTACCTTGCTTGTACTGGATGACATAAGGGAATGTCTCAATGAACTCAACCCACCTAGCATGCCTCTTGTTAAGCTTCTGTTGCCCTTTGAGATGCTTAAGAGATTCATGATCTGTATGGATCACAAACTCTTTAGGCCAAAGGTAGTGCTGCCACGTTTGTAGAGCTCTCACCAAGGCATACAGCTCCTTGTCATAGGTTGGGTAGTTCAATGTGGCGCCTCCAAGCTTCTCACTGAAGTAAGCTATAGGACTCTTTTCTTGCATCAGCACGGCTCCAATTCCCACTCCAGATGCATCACACTCTATCTCAAAGGTTTTAAGAAAGTCAGGGAGTACAAGTAAAGGAGCACTGGTTAACTTCCCTTTTAGCAACTGGAATGCATCTTCCTGAGCTTGTCCCCATGCGAATCCCACATTCTTCTTGATGACTTCAGTGAATGGGGCAGCAATGGTGCTGAAGTCTTTCACAAACCTCCTGTAGAAGCCAGCAAGTCCATGAAAACTTCTGACTTCTCCAATGGTTTTAGGAGTTGGCCACTCCTTGATAGCCTTCACCTTCTCTTCATCAACCTGTATGCCCTGTGATGTAACAACAAAACCTAGAAAGACAAGGTTATCTGTTCCAAATGAGCACTTCTTGTAATTAGCATACATATTCTCTTTCCTAAGCACATCTAAAACATGTCTCAAGTGCTCAACATGTTCTTTCATGGTCTTACTGTAAATGAGAATATCATCAAAGTAAACAACCACAAATCGACCTATAAAAGCTCTCAAGACATGGTTCATCAACCTCATGAAAGTGCTAGGGGCGTTAGTAAGACCAAATGGCATGACAAGCCACTCATACAATCCTAACTTAGTCTTAAAAGCAGTTTTCCACTCATCTCCTTCTTTCATTCTAATCTGGTGGTAACCACTCTTTAAGTCGACCTTAGAAAAGACACATGAACCGTGTAACTCATCTAACATGTCATCTAAGCGAGGGATAGGATGTCTATACTTAACTGTGATGTTGTTGATGGCTCGACAATCCACACACATGCGCCAGCTTCCATCCTTCTTGGGTACCAGTAGAACAGGTACAGCACAAGGACTCATGCTCTCTCTGATGTGGCCCTTCTCCAAGAGATCATTGACTTGTTTCTGAAGCTCCTTGGTCTCAACAGGATTGGTCCTGTATTAAAATAAATAAAGGGATGACCAGAAGAAGAAGATGGTTGATGATCCAAGGATAAGTTTATCAAGAGAAGCCAATCTGGTTCTGTTTGTTCAGACTTGGATCACAAGCAATCTACTATGACCTAACTTGCCTTGGGAGGCAAGATACTGATGGGAAAACGAGCTGAGGGTCTCCAGAAGCTAAGGAAACCGTTGGTAGAGGGTTTGACCAGATTCAAATTCAAATATGGAAGAAAGTCACATGTTAAGCTTAAGGAGAGAGCTGTTGCTGGCCTGTCACTTTCACTCATCAGACCTGGTCACTATCTCTCTCCTGTCCCTTTCTCCTCCTCTGGACGTGCCTCCCCTTGGCTGTATCCCCTTTGGCCTCTTCTCATCCCTACAGAATTATTTGTTTATATTTCCTTGTTTTAGTAATTGTTTATTGTAAGTGATTGTCTATTTAAAGACCTTCACCCTCTCTTGTAACACTTACCAGAATCAATAGACAAGTTTATCTCTCTCTAAGCTCGTCTCTCTCTCTCTCTCTCTCTCTCTCTTGCTTGTGTTTAAACAATATTCACAATGTAAGGAGTTAAGCATTAGGGTTTAGAGGCTGCCTTAACTCTATCTCTCTTAAGGCAGCCTAATACTTGTCAAACTCACTCTAAACTCTTCTTTATCTCCTCTTAATCTCTAGGTTACTGATTCTAAAATCCTCTTCATCTTAAGTACACAAACTCTAAGTGTTGTGTTACTTCTCAGGGATTAGATTCATACTAGAGAGTTTCTGCTTCACAAAACCAGTTTACTCTCTAGGATTCTTGGTTATATAGTAAGTTGTGTATGAGGATTCAATCACAAGTTGGCTGTCTTTTCCCTTAAATGGTGAGTTCCTGTTGTATGGTTGAAGAGGATTCAGTTACAAGTTAACTTAATACTCTCTTGACATGAGACAAACACTCATGAATTCCAACATGGTATCAGAGCTTTGTTGCTCTTCTTTGGGATTAAACTCACCTCTTTTTTATCTCTGTTTTGTTTAAATAAATCCTTTCTCAACCACTCTGATATTGTGTTAGCTTGGTCAGTACTTGTTAGTATCTTGAATCAAGCTTGAGGAAGAGAAAGATTTCGAAAATGCTTCACCATTATGCTTTATCCATTGGATAATAGCTTTCTCTTAATGGAGCATCTCTTTGACCAGTGGACAAACTATTTTGATCCATTGGATTCATTGTTGTCTAAGCCACAGAAAACACTTCTTCATGTGTTATTCTGTTGGTTCTTTTGTTGAAAGCCCTGGAAAACATCAGTTCATGAGTTATTCCACTGGCACATCTCTAAGATCAGTGAGCAAATTAATTGTTCAATGGTCCATTATGTTTCAGCTAATAAAGCACCAAACTCTTGATGAGTATTGGATGCTCCTGGCTGTTTATGCTTCCGCAAAACTCAAGAAAACAGAGCTAAACTCTGTCCATTAGAACTCTTGAGAAAATTCTCTTTTCTATTCTCTATTCTCTCATTCTCTTATTCTCTAATTCTCCAGGTTACTTATTCTCCATCATTCTCCCATTCTCTGGCTACTAATACTCGGGTTACATCATTCTCTACTCTCTACTTATTCTCTGGTTACTTATACTCTCTGGTTACTTAAATCTCTATTCTCACAATCTCGTTTAGAATCTGCCTAAGGTTGTTAAATTGTCTTGAAGTTAAGCTGTCTTGAAAGAATAGTCTTGCTTCTGTCCTTGGGAGAATTGATTGTGTTGTGGGCTGAATGTTTAGGCTTGTTAATTAGGATTCAGAGAGTGTTTCTAGGATAGAATCATGAAGATTTCTGTCCATTGCTTGTTTGAAATGTGTTTTAAAGATCAGACTTGGTGAAAACCCATGATCTGATCTTTTGTTGTCTACTGATCCTTGTCTTAGTGTTTGTTGACAGGCTGCCCATGTTGATCAGAGCCTACACTTGATGTATATTCCTGACCATGGAGATTGCCCACTGCCCATCAACACTTTGGACACTGATTGTGTGCATTAAATCCCAAGATGGTTGAGAGGATTGATGGGGCAGTGGAGAGATTGCTCAAAAGTTACTTACCGGATGCCAAGAGGGTGTATAGGAAGTACACTCAAGAGAAAAGGCCACAATTCAAGCCAAGAGGGCTGTGGTGGTCTCAAGAATTGGTGATCATCATTGGCTCTCAACTTCCAAGCTTGACCACATACTCTCATTCTCAGGTCAAGCTTGAGGAGGGGTGTTGAATATGAGAAGCCAATGTCCATTCTTCAGAAAATTATGCAAGGGAAGTACCTAAATCTATATTCATTCTTATGATTGAATAGGTTTTCCCCTTGAGAATTGAAGCATGTGTTTGTG
This sequence comes from Moricandia arvensis, assembly GCA_905132765.1. Taxonomy (NCBI): domain Eukaryota; kingdom Viridiplantae; phylum Streptophyta; class Magnoliopsida; order Brassicales; family Brassicaceae; genus Moricandia; species Moricandia arvensis. The sequence goes on along the minus strand of CAJHQP010004513.1, from coordinate 20,633 downwards.
CATTGTTTGAATCAGGTACCTATTGAGCTCATGAACAAGGCAGACTTGGACTCAACCCATGACGAAGGTAAGAAGCCAAAAGAAAGGGGGAGACAAGCTCTGACCACAATAAGAAGCTCAAAGGTGTGATGAGTGTGAAGCAAGGAAGGCATTGGTGCCTGCTTGCCATTGAACAAAGGCCATGATCCAGAGTCTAAGGAGTCCATGAAAATAATCTTAAGCTCCTTAGGCTCACTGGCCAATCCCTAGGCTGAGGGTAGTTGCACTCTTTTTCCCTAAGTGATGGTTTTATCCCTAAAGGTTTTCCACACTTAGGTTTTTAATGAGGCAAGTGCTCTCAGTTCCAAGCTTTTCCAAGGATCTCCTATGGTCAAGCTTGAGGGGGAGTATTGAAATAAATAAAGGGATGACCAGAAGAAGAAGATGGTTGATGATCCAAGGATAAGTTCATCAAGAGAAGCCAAGCTGGTTCTGTTTGTACAGACTTGGATCCCAAGCAATCTACTATGACCTAACTTGCCTTGGGAGGCAAGGTGCTGATGGGAACACGAGCTGAGGGTCTCCAGAAGCTAAGGAAACCGTTGGTAGAGGGTTTGACCAGATTCAAATTCAAATATGGAAGAAAGTCACATGTTAAGCTTAAGGGGAGAGCTGTTGCTGGCCTGTCACTTTCACTCATCAGACCTGGTCACTATCTCTCTCCTGTCCCTTTCTCCTCCTCTGGACGTGCCTCCCCTTGGCTGTATCCCCTTTGGCCTATTCTCATCCCTACAGAATTATTTGTTTATATTTCCTTGTTTTAGTAATTGTTTATTGTAAGTGATTGTCTATTTAAAGACCTTCACCCTCTCTTGTAACACTTACCAGAATCAATAGACAAGTTTATCTCTCTCTAAGCTCGTCTCTCTCTCTCTCTCTCTCTCTCTCTTGCTTGTGTTTAAACAATATTCACAATGTAAGGAGTTAAGCATTAGGGTTTAGAGGCTGCCTTAACTCTATCTCTCTTAAGGCAGCCTAATACTTGTCAAACTCACTCTAAACTCTTCTTTATCTCCTCTTAATCTCTAGGTTACTGATTCTAAAATCCTCTTCATCTTAAGTACACAAACTCTAAGTGTTGTGTTACTTCTCAGGGATTAGATTCATACTAGAGAGTTTCTGCTTCACAAAACCAGTTTACTCTCTAGGATTCTTGGTTATATAGTAAGTTGTGTATGAGGATTCAATCACAAGTTGGCTGTCTTTTCCCTTAAATGGTGAGTTCCTGTTGTATGGTTGAAGAGGATTCAGTTACAAGTTAACTTAATACTCTCTTGCATGAGACAAACACTCATGAATTCCAACAGGGTCTCCAGAAGCTAAGGAAACCGTTGGTAGAGGGTTTGACCAGATTCAAATTCAAATATGGAAGAAAGTCACATGTTAAGCTTAAGGAGAGAGCTGTTGCTGGCCTGTCACTTTCACTCATCAGACCTGATCACTATCTCTCTCCTGTCCCTTTCTCCTCCTCTGGACGTGCCTCCCCTTGGCTGTATCCCCTTTGGCCTATTCTCATCCCTACAGAATTATTTGTTTATATTTCCTTGTTTTAGTAATTGTTTATTGTAAGTGATTGTCTATTTAAAGACCTTCACCCTCTCTTGTAACACTTACCAGAATCAATAGACAAGTTTATCTCTCTCTAAGCTCGTCTCTCTCTCTCTCTCTCTCTCTCTCTCTCTTGCTTGTGTCTAAACAATATTCACAATGTAAGGAGTTAAGCATTAGGGTTTAGAGGCTGCCTTAACTCTATCTCTCTTAAGGCAGCCTAATACTTGTCAAACTCACTCTAAACTCTTCTTTATCTCCTCTTAATCTCTACGTTACTGATTCTAAAATCCTCTTCATCTTAAGTACACAAACTCTAAGTGTTGTGTTACTTCTCAAGGATTAGATTCATACTAGAGAGTTTCTGCTTCACAAAACCTGTTTACTGTCTAGGATTCTTGGTTATATAGTAAGCTGTGTATGAGGATTCAATCACAAGTTGGCTGTCTCTTCCCTTAAATGGTGAGTTCCTGTTGTATGGTTGAAGAGGATTCAGTTACAAGTTAACTTAATACTCTCTTGACATGAGACAAACACTCATGAATTCCAACATGGTCTCCAGAAGCTAAGGAAACCGTTGGTAGAGGGTTTGACCTGTTGAAATAAGTGAGTACATGAAGACATTAATACCAAGAAGAGATCAAGAGAAGAGAGGAAGAAGACTTGAAGAAGACTCAGGAAGTTTGAAATTCAAAACTAGATCTGCTGGAAAACAGCTGTCATGCACTTATGTTTCTCTCTCTCTCTCTCTCTCTTCTATCTGTCTTTAAAACTCTTGTAAAGCCACGAAAATGAGAATAAGAAGCTGAGTATTCTCTCCATTCTCTCTATTCTCTTTATTCTCCCTATTCTCTGTTTTTTTTCTCTAAAGATTTCATGGTATCAGAGCCTGGTTACTGATAATCTGGGTGTGTGTTCTTCATTTAACAGTAAAGGTTGAAACTTTCTAGAGATTCAAGGAAAGTTTGAAGTTTGAAGCTTTCTTTCACTAGATCTAAAGTCTTTTCTGGTTGATTCATCTCAAAGTCTCAACCTTTCCTGGATTTGAAACTCGAGTGTTCTTCAGCTTCATAAAGACTCAAGCTTTTCCAGATCTGTTTTTTTTCTTTTTCGAAAAATCTGGGTTCTTTCTTGAGTGTTCTTGGTGTTCTTGGTGTTCTTGAGAGTTCTTGGTGTTCTTGATTGCTTTTGGCGTTCTGGGTTTGGTCAAGTCTTTCTGATGAAGACAACCAGTCTCAACAGTGAAAGAAAGCAAAGATCTAGTTTTTCAGTGAAGACTGAAGAGGACAATGGTGGAATCTGGTCCAGATGGGCAAAGGCAGCTTTGGGAAGCTGTATGCTGTGGAGAAGTCATGTAAAGGAGAAACCTTTAAGAGAAATGGCTACAGAAGAAGGTCAGGCGTGGAGTCTGAAGTATGAAGAAAGAGCTGTTCAAGAAATCAGTACAAGGGGTGAGATTGTAACAGCTTATGGGAGTAGATCCAATCTGAGAAAAAGAAAGGAAGAACTCCAGAAGATTGTTCAGCATACACATGAGATGTGTAAGAAGAACAAGAAACAAACTTTGATTTGGAATGGTGCAAGATGCAAGAAGGGAAGGCTGAGGAGACTTTCCATGACTTGGATCAGAAGGAAAAATACTCAAAGGAAGAGTAGAAAGGCTGGTCAGTTAAAAGGAGATATGGAGGTCAAAATGGCCAAGAAAGCTGTGCAACAGATGATTAGAGGAGAGTGCTCTTACTCTGCCTACATGGGTAGCTCAGTGGAGAAGAAAGTGGATATGAGACATCAGGAGACAACAGGAGCTGATGGTTTCGTTACCAGGAAGGAATGGGATGGATACATAAAGGAAATCCAAGCCTTGGTCACTGCCAAGAAGCGCAGCAGACAGTCCAATGCTAATGAAGAGATCACTAAGCCTATCATCATTGACTCTGGAGCAACGCATCACATGATCAGTGATAGGAGCTTGATGAGTGACATTAAAGCCACTACAGGAAGTGTTAAGATAGCCAATGGTGATCAGATTCCAATAGAGGGGATAGGAAACTTGAAACTGTTTGAGAAGGATTCAGCTGCTTTCTACCTGCCTAGGTTTACATCCAATTTGATATCTGTGAAGAGGGCAACAGTGGACCTTAATTGTCAAGTTGTCTTCAGGCCAAATGAGGTGGAGTTTCAAGACCTGGAGTCTGGACAAGTTATTGGTAGAGGAGATGTCAAAAATGAGCTCTACCACCTTCACACAACTAAGCTCTCTAAACCCTTTAACTCTGTTTGTTTAAGTAGTGCTACTGATAGGATTGAAAGCATTACTTGGCATGCTAGGTTGGGTCATCCTCATACCCGAGCAATAGAACTGATTCTTCCTGCTTTATCATTCAATCATTTAGAGTGTGAGGCTTGCATATTAGGGAAGCACTGTAGGACTGTTTTCCCAGCATCTGAAACTATATATGGGAACTGCTTTGATCTAGTTCACTCTGACGTGTGGACATCCCCATGTGTGTCTAGGGACAATCAGAAGTATTTTGTGACATTCATTGATGAAAAGTCTAAATACACTTGGATCACTTTGCTTCCATCTAAGGATAGAGTTCTGGATGCCTTTATAAACTTCCAAGCATATGTTACTAACCATTACAATGCTACTGTGAAGGTACTAAGGTCTGATAATGGAGGTGAATACACCAGTCATGCCTTCAAGAATCACATGGATAAGCATGGAATAGTGCATCAGACCAGCTGTCCCTACACGCCACAGCAGAATGGGGTTGCTGAAAGGAAGAATAGACACTTGATGGAGGTTGCTAGATCCATGATGTACCACACCAATGTCCCTAGGCGTTTCTGGAGTGATGCTGTTCAGACTGCTTGCTATCTCATCAATAGGATCCCAACCAAGGTACTGAAGAATCTGTCTCCATATGAAGTGTTGAACAAGACCAAGCCTTACATAGATCATCTGAGAGTCTTTGGGAGTCTATGCTATGTCTTGGTTCCTGGAGAACAGAGAAACAAGCTGGATGCAAAGAGCACTAGAGCTATGTTCATTGGGTACTCAGTAACCCAAAAAGGATATAAGTGCTATGATCCAGTAACAAGGAGAGTATTGGTATCCAGGGATGTGAAGTTCATGGAAACAAAGGGGTATTATGAGGAGAAGAACTGGAAGGACCTAGAGGATATGTCTAATGAACCAGAGAACAAGGCAGTGAATCTGAGGAACCTATTGGAGAAGCTTGGGATAGACATGTCCCAGAATCAGGAGATAAGAAGGAACACTCCTTCTGATCAGGTTAGAGAAGCTGAAAGAATAATCCCTCTTTATCATGAGAGGGGGAGTGAATCTGAATCAAGTGTGCAAGAGCAGCACCAAGAGGATTCAGCACATCATGATCAAGATGTGGCTCAGTCAAGTGAAGATGAGCAGGAAGAATATCATGACCCAGAGGAGGTTAATGATACAGAAGCAGAGGATCAGACTCAAGTTCAGCCATTGCGGAGGAGTGAAAGGTTGAAGAATAGGATGCCAGAAACAGAAACTCAAGAAGAAACTCAAGAAGAGGTTCAGCCTCTGCGAAGAAGCACTAGGGAGAGAAAGGATCCTTCCAACTGGGTAAACACGAGAGTGTACTACAATGCCCAGGCTGTGAAGCATCCTTCTCAAGTTGTGTGTTCCTTTGCAGAGTATCCAGAAGAACACATGGTGTTTATGTGTAATCTGGATGAAAGTGACATTCCAAGATCCTATGAGGAAGCTATGAAGGACAAGGAATGGAGAGAGTCAGTGGGCAGTGAAAGGGATGCAATGATCAAGAATGACACTTGGTATGAGAGTGAACTACCGGAAGGGAAGAAGGCTGTGACTAGTAGATGGATCTTCACAATCAAGTATCTGGCAAATGGAAAGGTTGATAGGAAGAAGACCAGATTGGTAGCAAGAGGGTTGACACAAACCTATGGAGAAGATTACATTGACACATTTGCTCCTGTTGCCAAGCTACATACAGTTCGAATCATCCTATCAGTTGCAACCAATTTGGAGTGGGATTTGTGGCAGATGGATGTGAAGAATGCTTTCTTGCAAGGAGAGCTTGAGGATGAAGTATATATGCATCCTCCTCCTGGTTTTGAGTATCTAGTAAAGCCAGGAAATGTTTTGAGATTGAAGAAGGCTATATATGGGCTGAAACAATCACCAAGGGCATGGTATAGGAAGCTAAGCACTACTCTGAATGGAAGAGGCTTCAGGAAGTCTGAATTAGACCATACTCTCTTCACCTTAACAGGACCTTCAGGGATCATTGTTATTCTGGTGTACGTGGATGATCTGATCATCACAGGGAATGATAAGGCAGGGATTCAAGCCACTAAAGACTTTCTCAAGTCTGTGTTTGATATCAAGGACTTGGGGGAGATGAAGTACTTCTTGGGTATTGAGATATGCAGATCTAAGGAGGGTCTGTTCATGAATCAGAGGAAGTATACTCTAGATATGGTAAAGGGAGCTGGCGTGCTTGGAGGAAAGACAGCCAAGACACCTCTTGAAGAGGGGTACAAGGTTTTACTTGAGGGGGAGATTGAAGAAAAACAACTGTTTGAGGATGCTAAACTTTACAGGAAGATGGTTGGAAAACTGATATACTTGACTATCACAAGACCAGATATATGCTTTGCAGTGAATCAAGTAAGTCAGCATATGGAGGCTCCAAAGGTCCATCACTGGAAAATGGTTGATAGGATACTGAGGTACTTGAGTGGAACTCCTGGACAAGGAGTTTGGATGGGATGTAATGGCAGTACAGAAGTAGTTGGGTATTGTGATGCTGATTGGGCAGGAGATAGAGTGGATAGGAAATCAACTACTGGGTATTGTACATTCGTTGGAGGAAACCTGGTTACTTGGAAGAGTAAGAAGCAAAAGGTTATCTCCTGCTCAAGTGCTGAGGCAGAGTATAGAGCTATGTTGAAGCTGACAAATGAGCTGGTATGGATCAAAGGTATTCTCAAGCATCTGGAGATTGAACACACCTCTCCTATGACAATACATTGTGATAATCAAGCAGCAATTCATATTGCATCTAACTCAGTCTTCCATGAGAGAACTAAGCACATAGAAGTTGATTGTCATAAGGTGAGGCAGATGATTGTCTCAGGAGTGACATTGCCATGCTATACAAGGAGCGAGGATCAACTTGCGGATGTGTTCACCAAGGCTGCGAGATTAAAGACAATGGAGTCCATCCTTTCAAGGTTGGGACTCATTGATCTTACTCCAAACAACTGATCCCCTCGTCATGAGGTCTTTACTCTTTTCCTTATCAAGGTTTTATCCCTAAAGAAGGTTTTCTTTGGTAAGGTTTTTAATGAGGAAGATCTCATGGCATTCCAAGCTTGACTTGTTCCACATGGTCAAGCTTGAGGGGGAGTGTTGAAATAAGTGAGTACATGAAGACATTAATACCAAGAAGAGATCAAGAGAAGAGAGGAAGAAGACTTGAAGAAGACTCAGGCAGTTTGAAATTCAAAACTAGATCTGCTGGAAAACAGCTGTCATGCACTTATGTTTCTCTCTCTCTCTCTCTCTCTTCTATCTGTCTTTAAAACTCTTGTAAAGCCACGAAAATGAGAATAAGAAGCTGAGTATTCTCTCCATTCTCTCTATTCTCTTTATTCTCCCTATTCTCTGTTTTTTTTCTCTAAAGATTTCATGACCAGATTCAAATTCAAATATGGAAGAAAGTCACATGTTAAGCTTAAGGAGAGAGCTGTTGCTGGTCTGTCACTTTCACTCATCAGACCTGGTCACTATCTCTCTCCTGTCCCTTTCTCCTCCTCTGGACGTGCCTCCCCTTGGCTGTATCCCCTTTGGCCTCTTCTCATCCCTACAGAATTATTTGTTTATATTTCCTTGTTTCAGTAATTGTTTATTGTAAGTGATTGTCTATTTAAAGACCTTCACCCTCTCTTGTAACACTTACCAGAATCAATAGACAAGTTTATCTCTCTCTAAGCTCGTCTCTCTCTCTCTCTCTCTCTCTCTTGCTTGTGTCTAAACAATATTCATAATGTAAGGAGTTAAGCATTAGGGTTTAGAGGCTGCCTTAACTCTATCTCTCTTAAGGCAGCCTAATACTTGTCAAACTCACTCTAAACTCTTCTTTATCTCCTCTTAATCTCTAGGTTACTGATTCTAAAATCCTCTTCATCTTAAGTACACAAACCCTAAATGTTGTGTTACTTCTCAAGGATTAGATTCATACTAGAGAGTTTCTGCTTCACAAAACCAGTTTACTGTCTAGGATTCTTGGTTATATAGTAAGCTGTGTATGAGGATTCAATCACAAGTTGGTTGTCTCTTCCCTTAAATGGTGAGTTCCTGTTGTATGGTTGAAGAGGATTCAGTTACAAGTTAACTTAATACTCTCTTGACATGAGACAAACACTCATGAATTCCAACATCCTGTATGCTGGACGTTTTGGGAGTGAAGTTCCTGGTACAAAGTCAATTTGGTGCTCAATGCCTCTGATGGGTGGCAAACCAACTGGATTATCTTCTGGAAAGACATCCCTATACTCCTGCAAAAGATACTCAATCTCTTTTGGAATAATTGGTTCATGATTAGCCCCGGTGGTTAGTAACTCTTTGAACAAAACAAGGATCATGGGCTGTTGAGTGTTCAATGCCTCCTTGATTTCTTTAGAAGAAGCAAAAAGGTTATGAGTACTTACCTTGGCCGTGTCCTCCTTGAGTGAAGCTGTGACTGTGGTCTTAGCTTCTTCTCTTCTCAGCTTAAGTTGCACCTGATCTTGATGCACTTCTTGTGGAGTCAATGGCACCAGAGTGATGTTTCTTTCCTTGTGAACAAAGGAATGCCTATTCGTGTAGCCATCATGCACTGCCCTCTTGTCATATTGCCATGGGCGGCCCAGCAAGATGTGACTAGCCTCCATAGGTAGGACATCACAAGTGATCTCATCCTGATATCTCCCAATGGTCAGGGGCACCATCACTTGTTTGGTCACTCGCATTTCACCTTCTTCACTTAGCCATTGGAGTGTGTATGGCTTGGGGTGATTGCGGACAGTAAGGCTCAGCTTGTTAACTAGTGTCTCACTTGCCACGTTTGTATTGAAATAAATAAAGGGATGACCAGAAGAAGAAGATGGTTGATGATCCAAGGATAAGTTCATCAAGAGAAGCCAATCTGGTTCTGTTTGTACAGACTTGGATCACAAGCAATCTACTATGACCTAACTTGCCTTGGGAGGCAAGGTACTGATGGGAACACGAGCTGAGGGTCTCTAGAAGCTAAGGAAACCGTTGGTAGAGGGTTTGACCAGATTCAAATTCAAATATGGAGGAAAGTCACATGTTAAGCTTAAGGGGGAGCTGTTGCTGGCCTGTCACTTTCACTCATCAGACCTGGTCACTATCTCTCTCCTGTCCCTTTCTCCTCCTCTGGACGTGCCTCCCCTTGGCTGTATTCCCTTTGGCCTCTTCTCATCCCTACATAATTATTTGTTTGTATTTCCTTGTTTTAGTAATTGTTTATTGTAAGTGATTGTCTATTTAAAGACCTTCACCCTCTCTTGTAACACTTACCAGAATCAATAGACAAGTCTCTCTCTATCTAAGCTCGTGGCTCTCTCTCTCTTGCTTGTGTCTAAACAATATTCACAATGTAGGGAGTTAAGCATTATGGTTTAGAGGTTGCCTTAGCTCTTTCTCTCTTAAGGCAGCCTAATACTTGTCAAACTCACTCTAAACTCTTCTTTATCTATTGTCTAAACTCTAGCTTACTGATTCTAAATCCCATTCATTTAAGTACACAAACTCTAAGTGTTGTGTTACTTCTCAAGGATTAGATTCATACTATATAGTTTCTGCTTCATATAACCAGTTTACTGTCTAGGATTCTTGGTTATATAGTAAGCTGTATATGAGAATTCAACCACAAGTTGGTTGTCTCTTCCTTTGTATGGTGAGTTCATGTTGCTTGGTTGAAGGGGATTCAGTCACTAGTTGAATGAATCACTCCTTACATGAGACAAACACTCATGAATTCCAACATGGTATCAGAGCTTTGTTGCTCTTCTTTGGGAATAAACTCACCTCTTTTATCTCTGTTTTGTTTAAATAAATCCTTTCTCTCCCACTCTGATATTGTGTTAGCTTGGTCAGTACTTGTTAGTATCTTGAATCAAGCTTGAGGAAGAGAAAGTGATGTAACCATGGCCGAGCCAGCTGATCATCCAACAAAGGACAAGCCTGGATGGATGGATTGTTGAAATGAAGAAGGGAATGTCCAGAAGAAGAAGCTGGTTCATGATCCAAGCATTGATAAAGAGAAATAAAGAAGACAAGAAGAGAAGATTTTAGACACTTGAAGATGAAGCTGTTCGTACAGCCATTTGTCCACACTTGACATGAGTGACTTGCAAGGCAAGAAAGGAGTTGGGGAGAGGCTTATGACCGTTTGTAGGCTCCAGAAGACATCTGATTCGAATTCAAACAGGAGGAGTTAGTTTATATTAAATAAGCATGTGTGTTGATTGTAGATCAATCAATAACATCACAATGAAGTATCGCCACCCTATTTTTGAAATGAAGAAGGGAATAACCAGAATAAGAATCTAGTTGATGACCCAAAACAAGTGCATCAAGAGAAGACAGTCCATACAGTCTTGCTACACAAGCAACCGAGCTGACCTAACTTACCTTGCATGGCAAGAAAGGAGTGGGGAGGCTTAAGGACATCTTGGCAACCTCCAGAATTCATGTGCACTAAGTTCTAAGGACAAGGATAATAAGAAGAAGAGAAGAGTTCAGATACTTAAAGAAGAAGTTATTCCATACATACTTGTGGTGCAAGTTAATCCGTACAGCCTTGCATTCTAAGCAACCAGCTTGGCTAGACTACCTTGGAGGGAAAAGAAAAGAGGGAAACACGTCTGGGTTTGAATTCAAATAGAGAGAAGACTGTTGGAGCTCAGTCAAGACAAGTGGGAATAAAATATATTAAAAGTCACATGTCTCTTAAGAGAAAGAGCTGTTGGTGTCATGTCCCTTTCTACTCCTCCTGGTCGTGCCTCCCTTGGTATTTTCTGGTTGTTTCCCTACAGAAATAATTGCTTAGGATGTCGTAGATATATCATTAGTTTATTGTAAGCCTTTGGCTATTTAAAGGCTGCTTATAACATGTTGAAAATCAAGGAGAAAGTTCTTCTCTCTTCATATTCTTGGTTACTTTCTTTCTCTCTCTCTCATTACACACGAAATTCTGGTCCTCTCTACTCTCTGGTTACCTAAGTTACTCATAATCTCTTATTCTCTCAGATTCTCTTCATAGTCTTCACTTATACTTCATCACTTGCATTCACTCTTCATCACTTACTCTTTCCTTCTCTCTGGTTCAAACAGAACCAGGAGCTTCTTGTCAGTTTACTCTACCTATTCATCTTCTTTTCTCACATGGTATCAGAGCTTCCAAGCTCCTGAAACCTTCATAGCTTCCGCAAATCATCATCTTCTCAAAACTGTCTCCAAAACAGTTTCTGCTACATCTCTTTATCCACTGGTCCAAAGGTCTTCCAAGAGGGAAGAATCTCGCCAGAACTCAAGATAGGACAGTATACAAGTCTCTGGAACTCAAGAAAGCTTCAGCTCAGTCCAGCAAGCTACATCAAAGGTTCAGTTTCAAGTTCTGTTTCTTGCAAAACCAGTTGGTACATTCTATTGTCCACTGGTCCAAACTCTCTAAGATGGAGATCTCAAAGGAAATGGAGACTTCAGTAGCTTCAAGGAATCTAAAGAAGAGGCCAAACCACCACATCTGGTCTAAAATTCTGAAGATAATCCATGGAAGAAACCATTCTTGGAGAAAGGTCACTAAAGAAGCATTAAAGCTAAGCTGTTCTAATCATTCTTTGGCCAGCCATGCTGAAGCTCTGTTTCTGACCAACAATACCCACGACCAGCAAGAGGACAGGAGTGGTTTGAAGTGTCTTCTTGAACAGAAGGAGAGAATCAAGAAGAGGAGGTGTTGGACAGTCAATCCACACCACAATCCCTTCAAATTCAAGTGATTCCCAGCCATGGAGGTTCAAGGAACTAGCTCAGGTTCCTTGCTTGTATGTTAACCTCCTTAACTCTAATAAGAGTTTTCTTAATTGTCTTAAATTGTTTCTGGTTGTGTTGAGTGTGTTGTTAGTATCTTAGGGACAGTTCAATGTTACTAGAGTTGTTGAACCTAGTTTCTGTCCCATGATACTTAAACATTGTGTATGCACTGTTCTAGGAGTAAGTAAGCTTGCTAGCATGATCATATAGCATGTGGTTCAATCCATTTCCTTGTTATCTTGTGCTAATGGTCGGGTTAGTCCATCATAGTGGACTGGTATGCATTTAGAAGTTGGTCTAAGCAACCGGTCGCTATGGTTTTGATGAAACCAGTAACCATTACCTTGTGTGATGTGCATTTATTTGCTTGTTATCTCATGATGTCTTGAGTTGAATCTTGTGCATTCATATAGCTATTGCTTAAAATTGTTGCTTGATGCCTGTGTACTGTTCTAGGAGATTTCTAGCATTGTTTTATCTTGTTCTTGTCTTAGCTCATTTGTTTGTGTGCTGTATGGTCTAGGAGAGTTTCTTAGAGCCTGTTGTGTGTCTTGTTGCATTGCTAGAGGCCTAGGAGAGTTTTACGGTCATGTATTGCATTCATAGTTGTGTAGCTTGATTAGATGAGTTGTCTAGTCTATGCTACTGTCATAAATTGTCATTGCATTCAGCTACTGTCATATGTGTGATAAAATGAGGCTAGATGCCTTGTAACTGATGAGTTATCATACCTGAGCATTTAGTTAATTGGTTGCATGGATTTGAACCTACTGAGTTGTTTAGATTCTGTCCATTGCATTTTCTTAAAGCATTGGGATCGGGATTGGTGAGTTACCATGGTCTGATCCTAGTGTGTGTGGTCTGATTCTTGCTGGAGTTTGAGTGATGTTTCAGGTTTACAAGTGTTGCCTCTGTCCATCATCAAATCAAGACAAAGAAGAAGACTTTGCCCATGAGTTCAGAGCCTACAGTCTGTATATTCCTGGCCATGGAAAGATCACTTGTGTGTAAAGAGCCAGTTGAATTAAGCGCAGCCTGTTTGGGTGTTGAGCTCCTGGTTCAAAAGACTTACAAGAGGCAGTGGAGAAGAGATTAAGGGAGGAACCGGTTGACTTAAGCGCAGCTGTAGGGGTGATGCTGTAAGACCCGATCCGGCCTTCCAGGCCGCGGTCAAGCCTCTCGTCGCTCGGTCCTCTTCCGGACCGAACCTCTAATTTTTTTTCCCTTTATCTATATTATCTCCCATAGGCGAGGGATAACTTAGATCTTAGCTCAAGACTACCTTATTCATTCCCTAGCTTAGATCAGTTCAACTCATACGCAGCGGATTATACTATATTGACCATTGGTCTAAAACCAATCTAACACTTGTCCAATCTGATCGTCTATGCCTTGGTTAGTTCTCTTAACTACCTTACAGCTTATAGATCGATCGTTACATGGTACAAGTCATACAATTCTGAGGTTCCATTCCCCTAAACCGATCTACCAGCACCCTAGCAGGATACTAATTTATCCAAGTATTTGCTAAGTCATACCTTGGCCACATCCACGGAGCTTGTTAGCTCATCGGTCCAGCTGAATTGGTTAGCTCATCCTCTTAGCTGACTTAACTAGCTCATCCAGCTCATCGAGCCGACTCACCTCAGCCAGCTAGAACCGAGCTAAAGCCAGCTGCCTCAGCTTGTTTAACTAGCTCATCCAGCTAGCTAAGCTGAACCACTTCACCTGAGGTTCCATCTACTCTCTTCCAGCTGATAGAGCTACAAGTTAGCTGCACCCAGCTCCCTTCCAACTTGTCCAACTCTCTAATACCTGCATAAACAACTCCCCTTTGGGTACTTAGTCATTCAACCAACCATCCCCACTGACCAAGTAACCTTTGGGAAGTCTTCAATGGTAAATGACATGCATCTGGCTCTTCTTCGCTCATGCATCATCCTTATGCTTTGTAGAATATGATACCAAGTCTCTCTCATGGACTAACAATACTCATCAGATACTAAGTCAATCAACCAACCATCCCACATGACTCAGACCTGATGAGTCTTCACACATAACTAACCGGCCATGGAACCATGTCCCATTGAACCCGATCAGTCTTGCTCTTACAACCGATGCATCCTTTGATCAATCAGATCAGACACATTGATCCATAATCTATGGATCAGGTCGTCCATCCTTGCCAAGATCAGATAACACACGGCCTTCCTTGATTAACCACACCAGCTCAATGCTTGTGTCGGTCCTTAGAATGAATCTCTGGCCCAAAAATGACATCCTTCAAACCTGCTCCAAAAACTAATTAAAATTCATTATAATTCATGATAAATCACCACTAAGAGATTCCAATACTTGGAATCCACCAAATCCAATTGGATCATATGAGAACCGTTCATAGGCAGTCCCCATGAACCATGTTCATGTTTGGTGTTACTTAGAACATTACCTTGACTCTTTACCAAGCCAATTCCGAGAATAAACCACTCTGTTCCTCATTTCAATATGGATTATAAAATGAATGTAAGTAATTTAAACAGACAAGGAAGAGATAGGAAATAACCATTACAAACCGCCCCAAAATCATGATCAAACTGATCCATGATCTTGGCCCATTGTTCTATGGTCATACCCTTTACCTTGAACGTGTGTCCTGGAGTCTTAAAGCCCCTTCCAATTATTTCTCCTTGCCTCTGAAATCCATTCCAGTCGGCCTTGCCTTTCCCAAATCAAACTTAACCTTGTTGTTGTTTAATCCCCACCTTATACACCTATAAGGCTGCCTTGGCCTTTGAGAGTGAACTCTGATCATCTCTCTTCTTCCCTGGCCATTTGCGTGTATTATATGATTGCAGAGGAAGCCTAGGACCTGATATTCAATGATAAAATTCCATCAAAGGTCGTTCATAACTTCCCTTCCAAGGAACTCCCATGAAACTGTTTTCTACACTGCATTGCCTTCAAGCCTGTTCATGTCATTGAGAGTGAAGTCCGTCCTTCTCCCTTCTCTCCTGGATATTTGCGTGTGTTCCCAAGACACATAGGAAGCCTGGGATGTTTTCATCCATGATTAAACTCCACCCAAGGGTCGTGCATCACTTCCCCCTTCAATACCCATGAAACTGTCTTTCTACACACATCTGCCTTCAAGGCTGTCTCAACGATTGGAAGTGCATTCCGGCCCTCCATATCATCTACTGGCTATTTTCGTGTACTGTATGGATGTATAGGAAGCCTAGGTCATGCCAAAAAATAATCAAAACTCATCAGAGGGTCGTCCTCAACTCCTTTCTTCATTGCCCTCCGAAACTGCCTCTTTGTTGCCTTTGAATGCATTTCTGTCTTGGATGATTAAATCCGACCATCTCTATGTTTTTCTCTGTTTTTCTTTGTGTTTCAGGGTGTAGGAAGAATCCCTGGCGTTCCTGTAAACCCACAGACTTCCCTTCTTTAGAAAGGAGAAAGATGAGTTGCTTAATCTCCACAATATCCCCTTTAAGGCAGATTAGGATCTCTCCTTCTTTCTCTCTGTCCCATGGCTTGTATCTCTGTTTTTCCTATGAGAAATGATGGTTATTTTCGTGCCCAGGGTCCTATATATATAGTAGAAGGCGTCCTCCAACTGCCTTGGGAGAAAGGGTGTCTTTTGGGCAGTTTACACCCATTCGGCAATAACTGCCCAACCACCCATAACTCCCCAACCGCCCATAACTCCCCAACCACCCATCCTTACCTTTTGGGCTGATTGATCATAAGCCCAATGACCTTGCCCACGACCCTGATCCACTTGCCAAGACCCATGATCCCCTTGTGGATCATACCACACTAACCCGAGCCCATAACCGCCCATGACCCGACAACACCGGCCCGAAACATAACACTCCACCGAGCTGTGTTGAGCTGACCACTAGCTGCTCCAGCTGAGTGAGCGAGTCCATAATCTCCTGCTACCTGAATAACACTGAGTGAGCTACCTCTGATCTACTCGTAGCTGGTCGAGCTTCTTCCAGCTGGTCCGAGCTTCATCTGCGCATCGACCAGCTGCCTATACTCTTGTCCAGCTCCCCTAAGCTTCCCGGAGCTACCTGGAGCTTACTCGGAGCTTGGTCGAGCTGCCTCAATCTGTCCTGAACTATTTTGAGCTCTCCCTTACACCTCCCAGCTGCATTAAGCTCATTTCCATCATTTCCTGGTTAAGTCTCAACTTCCTGATGCACTTAACCTACTTCCCGGACCATGATACCTCATGGTTAGACCCTAAGGCCTTGCTGTACCTCTTCTTGTACCATGGTCCGTCACAACGATCCTTCCTAGGATCGGGGACATGACAGATGCGCTCCTAGTTTCAAAACTCAATTTTGCTCACTTCCAAGCTTGGTCCTTCACTTATTCTCTCTGGATCAAGCTTGAGGAGGGGTAATGATGAGTATTCCTGAAGGTCCAAGTCTTCCATTTCCTCACCTCAGATCAGAAGTGAGAGTATGCAAGTGGTGGAATTCACCCTTGCAAGATTTCTCATCAGCCGGATCAAAGAAACATCAGCAAGGACAGCATCAACTTGGTGTTAGAACAGATGGCCATCAGAGACTACTTGGCAAGAAGATCAGGTGGAGAGGCAAGCTGATTGGAATGCTATGAATCAGCACAAGGCTTGGGAGTTAGAACAGTTACCTTATGGTTGGGAAGCTATGGATCAGCTTCTATATGGAGTTAGAACAGTTACCTTCAGTTGGGAAGCTATGAATCAGACCATAGAATGTGTGCTTGTACCTGGTTGATAAAGCTTCAAGAAGAGGCTAGAATGGCGATTTCAATGTAAGGGGGATTAAGTGATCAAGACTGAAGAATTTGTCACCCACACAGCATTCATGAGGGATTCAAGTGTCCATCGGACACTCCTCACCATTCTTAGCAACCATAACCAAGGTACCTATTGAGATCCTGAGCAAAGGAAGGCTTGGACTCAACCCCTAAATGGAGGCAAGAAGCCAGAAGAAAGGGGGAGACAAGCTCTGGTCATAAGAAGAAGGTCAAAGGCTGTTTTATGTGTGAAGCAAGTGACGCCTAATCTGAGTATGAAGTAAGGACGCCTGCTTGCCATTGAAGAAAGGCCCTGATCCAGGTTCTGTGAGTTTCTAAACATGATCATAGGACTCATAAACCCACTGGCCAATCCCTAGGCTGAAGTAATTGCACTATTTTTCCCTAAGTGTTGGTTTTATCCCATGAGGTTTTCCACACTTAGGTTTTTAATGAGGCAAGGACTCTCAGTTCCAAGCTTGTACAAGGATCTCCTATGGCCAAGCTTGAGTGGGAGTGTTGAAATGAAGAAGAGAATAACCAGAATAAGAATCTAGTTGATGATCCAAAACAAGTGCATCAAGAGAAGACAGTCCATACAGTCTTGCTACACAAGCAACCGAGCTGACCTAATGATGCAGCCCTGATAAGCTATGCAACCTTGGACGAGCTGAAACCAGATGATGACACTGAGGACAAGCTGAAACCAACTAAGGAGACTGAAGTTGAGCTGAAACCAGCTGAAGTTACTAAGGATGAGCTGAACCAGCTAGATGAGTTGAGTGACTTAGCGCTGGACGAGCTGGATGAGAGTGACACAGAATTGGGAGCTGGAAAGGAGATGATTGAGAGTGACACTGAACCAGGAGCTGGAAAGGAGCTCAGTGAGAGTGACACTGATCCAGGAGCTGGAAGAGAGGCTGCTCGGCCCAAACTTGTTGCTGATTCTGATCTGCCTTTCTCAGCCAAAAGGAAATTCAAAACGAAATTAAAGATCCATTATCACTTGCTGATGGGCCAGACACGAAATTCAAGTCCAAGAACCCATCTTGATGTGATCATGGAAAGCACCAAGGAATGTGATGTGATCATGGACCAGCTCAACAAGGAAGACGATGTATCCAGGAATGCACCCATGGACAAACCAGCTGATGAAGATTCCTTAGCCATTCCAGAAGGTCCCATGACTCGTTCTACAATCAAGAAACTAAATGGAGCCATTGGAGGATTACTTAGACTCGTATGGAAACAGGAAGAAGGTCTTGGACAAAGCTTGATGATCCGAGATACCTTGATCACCTTTCAAGCTATCTCCTCATCTAGCTGAATTAGTACTTAGGCAAAGTACTTGTGTGTGCTCTTTTCCTTGCTCTCGGTTTTGTCCTAAAGAGGTTTTACGGAGGAAGGTTTTTAATGAGGCCACAAGCTGCTTTACACATCTCCTAGGTGCTAATCTCGGTCCAAGCCTAAAAGAAGACTCTATCTATTTATCTTATGTTTTGCTTCTATTCTATAGTTTTTATGTCATGTTATTTTTGAAACCTAAGGAGCATGTTCCTTGGTTTCTGTATTTAAACCCTTGTTACCCTCATTCTAAAATAAGCGATCTTTTTATCGAAAACCCTTTTCTCGTTTCTCTCTTGTCTTTGGACGAGTTGAAGGTTTGTTGATGTGTAATATCCAATAGCCTAAGGATTGAGTTCTAAGGTGTGTCATGTCCGAAGAATTCAGTCTAGGAGTATCAAGGAGACTTGCTGCAGCTTCTTGTGTCACCATTCATCCCACACGCCTTGGAGGATATGAGTCTTCTGATTCATTCTCGCGAGGATTATCCCTTGATCTCTCTTCCCAGACCCAGAGCCTTCCTAGGATCGTATTATGTGGTATCAGAGCAACTCTGGAAGGGAAGTATTCGATTTCTCACAGATTTTCGTTTTTGTCTTTTCATATTATGTTGTGTTTTGATCAGATTTATGTTTCTGTTGTTGAAATCTATTAACTTTGAGTGTTTTGATCACGAATCTGATTGTTATCTTTCCATATTCTCGTGTGAAAAGTGATTGATCAGTGTTCTGTTTCGATTTGACAATTAATCTGTTCATCTTCCTTATCAAATTCCGATCCGATCTGCTTGTTCTTGTTGTTTTTATTATTGATCTGCTCTTAATCCTGTCAAGTATTGATAGATCTACTTGTGTTCTGTTGAAATCTGATAATACTGCAAGCTTTGGTCTCGTATTGATAAGAACCCTTTCGAATCCTTTCTGGTTATGTTACAAGCTTGATCCGTTTGCTATTAGGTTTGAGTAGAGATTGTGTTCTTCAATTTGTTATGTTTGCTGTGTTTGTTGTTTGCTTTGTCTCTTGATCTGTCTAATTCTATTTCAAGTTATATCTTGTTGTTAAGTGTGATTCCTGTGTTGTTCACTTGAATCTGTTTTCGAAACCTAAAATTTTTTATTAACTTTTGATTCTGTTTTGTGTTCTGTTTTGTTGTTTATCTAGAACTTGTTACTGGTTCTCTTTTCTTTTGTTTCTCAGGAACAATGGCGAATGAGCACAAAGGAGAACTCAGCAAGGATGAAAGACTGTTACTTAAGGCTATGAATGCTCAACTGCAACAGAAGATGAAGGCCAGCCTTGATGAATTTCGACAAGAGTTCCTGCAGCAAACTGATGATCTTAAGCCGAAATATAAAAGGAGGATGCAAAATCAAAGTCTTGAGCCTAAACCACCAGTTTCTGTTAAAAATCATTCAAGCAAACATAAGTGGTATCAAGAAAGATATGCAGGTCGTGGAGAGCCACACTTCAAGCAATCAGCGAAAACATGGAGCAGACCACACCAATCTTCTCTCACTCCTAAATCAATTGATCTTTGTTCTGATTATAAACCACTTACTGATATTCGACTCTTTGCTTTTTCAGGGAAAGGTGACTATCTTGGGTGGGAAAGAACCATGGACAAGTGGCTGCATTACAACAGAATCTTGAAGGAAGAAAGATTAGCTTTTGCAATTTCTCAACTCAAAGAAAACGCATATAAATGGTGGTTGCAAGAGGAAGATGATCGTAGGTTCTACAAGGAACCAACTTTTACCACTTGGGAGAGTTTGAAGTTGTTACTAAGGGACAAGTATGCATCCAAAGACCAGACTTCCCTGAAGTCTCCTTTGAATGAAGTCACAGCTAGCAAGGCAATAACCTGTTACAGAAAAGAGAAAACAGTTAAACATTTCTGGTTCAGTGACGAGGTTAAAAATGAGTAGTTACAAGTAATGATGGAGGTGGAGAAGCCATTAAAAAGGTCCAACCCAACACGTCCAGCCACAAAAGCACAGAACCAAGAACCATTTACTGCTGTTTCAGAACTCAAAGTGGCAGAACCGGAATCAGCTGCACCTATTCAAGAAGATCACGCCAAAGTATCATCCCCTGTCATTCAGAAAGAAGAGCAACCAGTTCAGGACGTCATGGTTCCTTTCATACAGAGTGTAATAGCAGAGGAGACACCCAGGGAACCACATAAACCTCGCAGAATGAATCGGTTCATTGTCTTTGATCCATGTGGTTTCCAAAAGACATTCTTGGGTACTTTTCTGATCAATTCTTTTGTTTGGAACAAGACCAGAGCAGTGGAGCTTTCAAGAAACGAATTTTGGTGGAAGCATGTTGTATTTTAGCCTGGAGGAGAGTTGGGGAGTCACAGGAAAAATATCAAACTGATTGAGAAGAATTCAGCTGCAACAACATTTGATTTTGTTGATTTCTCATCCTTTGAAGATAAGGTGTTGCACGTCTCAGAACAGCAAGGTTTCACTATGAAAACAAATGGAGAATGAAGTCAAGTCAGTCATGGATCCAACAAACCAGACCACGCAGCAAATGGCCACCTGATCATCAAGATATTGATAGTTTTGCAAAACATGTCGGTTTGGATCTTTCTCAAGAGAAACTTATATTTGATTGTGGTGGAAGGTTACAGACCTACTCGTGGAGACCTGGAGCATATGTCCACAAGACTATCATTCTTAGAGAGTGTTTTGTTCGCGCTAGAACCAGCTGGGGTCATAAGGAGTTGGAAGCTGATCAAAAGGACTTGCACCTTGACCATATCAAG